>CM077239.1:6958848-7243848 GCA_039654775.1 Spinibarbus caldwelli | reverse complement strand
GTAAACAGCATCTGTGTTCTCTTTGCTTGTCAAACGCTCTTCCAGCTCCAAATGAACTTTTTGATGAAATGATGGGAAGTCATTTTTGATCGTATGATGGGAAGTCGTTTTCTATTCTATGTCGGGAAGAAATGAACGCAGTGAAAATCGCATCTGTAACTTTAAGTAAGAGTAATGTATATACATTAAAAAATCCTACAAACTACCGTTCAAACTTTTGGCGTTACTAAGATTGTTTGTTTTTAAAATAACCCTCTTATGCTCACTCAGGCTGCATTTATTTGATCAAAAATACAGTAAAAACATTAATATTCTGAAATATTTTTACAATTTAAAATAGCTGTTTTCTATTTAAATAAATTAAAAAAAATAATTTATTCCTGTAATAGCAAAGCTGAATTCTCAGCATCATTTCTCAAGTCTTCAGTGACACATGATCCTTCAGAAATCATTCTAATATGCTAATTTTGTTTCTTATTTTCAAACTTGCGCTGCTTAATATTTTTGTTGAACCCATGAAATAGAAAATTTTCATAACATAAATGTGACCCTGGACCACAAAACCAGTCATAAGGGTCAATTTTTTGAAATTGAGATTTATACATCATCATCGAAAGCTGAATAAAGCTTTCCGTTGATGTATGGTTTGTTAGGATAGGACAATCTTTGGCCGAGATACAACTGTTTGAAAATCTGGAATCTGAGGGTGCAAAAAAATCAAAATACTGAGAAAATCACCTTTAAATTTGTCCAAATGATGTTCTTAGCAATGCACATTACTAATCAAAAATTAAGTTTTGATATATATTTACGGTAGGAAATGTACAAAATATCTGCATGGAACATGATCTTTACGTAATATCCTAATGATTTTTGGCATTAAAGAAAAATCAATAATTTTGACCCATACAATGTATTTTTGGCTATTGCTACAAATATACCCGTGCTACTCAAGACTGGTTTTGTGGTCCAGGGTCACAAATGTCTTTACTGTCACTTGATAAATTTAATGTGTCTTTGCTGAAAAAAATAAAAAATAAAAAATCACTAATTTAGTAACCAGAGTAAGCAGAATTTCCCCTTTACCGTGGATCAGTTCGGTAAGCTCAGTTGCATGGCTCTTTCCCACATGTAGGTTTTTCCTGTGGTCTAATTCTGTGGTAGCATTTCTTAGAGCATTGGGTGTTGGTATGTTTTCAGGGAACAAGCGAATTTGCCTTATCATTTGCTTCTCGGCATGAAGGTAACTGCATAACTGAGATCGAGTTGCATGTAATGCCAGTCTTTGAAATGATGAAAGACACCCATAAAGTTGGAATCTTGTTGCCACAGAAATCCGTCACACATGTTGGCTGGGGCCTGATAAATACCCTTGTGAAAATTCTTTTCAACATGACTGGAGTTCATTTCTGCAAACTGAGCATGCCATTTTAAACTGAATCAAGAATTCCTCTATTAGCACTTGGGGCGTTTATCGCCTTCCTTGGTTTCTGGCCAATGATACACTACCTGATTATGATCTCCTCCCGTTTAAAGCTTTAAAGTCCTCAGCGGTATGGAAAAATCTAGTTGTGTTCTCCATCCAGAATAGCCAGAAATATGCAGCAGTATGTTCTTCTATTCAGAAGGCCTGTCAGGACTCATTAAGGATGGCTAGTGGCCATTGTAAGGCCATTTTCGACCAATCGCTTGGGAATCTTGATGAGGAGAGGGACACTAAACATGGATATGGATATTGGTAAGGTTTTGTTGAAATTGCAAGCATGACTTGTGGTAGTTTTTGTTTTTTTTTTAGTTTTTGTTTTGTTTTGTTTTTTTTTTTTTTGAAAAGGGAAAATTAAAAATCAGTAATTTATGGCATTGTTTTTCAGCAGAAGTGAATTTATAACTCTAAGCGACCTACGGATATGACTGTTGTATTTGCCCCCTAGTGGCAGTTGTAATGAGCTTTCAATTTGATCATGAACCACAAGAGCATTTACTGTTCACTTTTTGACCAATTTTTATTTGATGATTTATTTTATTTATAACTGTTAACTCTGGAAAAGGAACAGGTGTTTAAGAACAAAAAATAGTAATCATTTTCACTGCGAATTATAATGATTTCCAGTTTGATGTTGGTCATAAGCATTAAACTTCATTAATAATTTTTTTTTTTTTTACTTTTATCTATGTATGTGTATATATGCATACATAAAGAGAAAAGCCATTTAAAAAGTGCGTTTTTGATATAAAATCTAATATTGAAAATATATTTCTATTCATGTATATGTGTGTATATATACATGCATACATAAAAAAGAAAAAAAAAATCATTTAGCATTTGTATTATTTATATTATGGAATTGTATTTGGGTGTTTAGCTTTCCTATATATAATATACTTCTGACCAGGCTAGCGATAAACAATCTTTATTGTTGATTTTGATTATTTTTGTTCTTTTTGGCAAGCTCTTTTGGCAGTCACGGCTATCAATGACTGTTTTGCAGTTTGTAGTTAAATTATAAAAGCTTTAATTAATTAAATAGCAGAGCTCTGCGAAGCCCCACTTTCATTGCACTCTATTATAATGCAATGAAAGGCAGTAATTAAGGCTCTGCTTGTCCTGGCTTTTAAAGTCTCTTAGTTTCTAAAGTTGAGGATCTAGGTTGATAGCCTGAAGATTGCAGGTGTAATCTTTGGGAAGAGAGATCTGTGAACTATAGAGCTGCCTGTGTCCTCTATCATTGTGCCTTTGAGCGAAGAAGCACTTAAACACAGGTTCCTCGAGGTGACCTGTCCTTTCAATGTACTGTAAGTCACTTTGAATAAAAGCATCTCCAAAGTGACTGGTGACTAGCAGGACATACTGTTGCAAACACTGTAGACTTCTTCTGTTTCCAACCTGAGACAGAAGCACAATCTGTCCTTGGTTGAGAACACCAAATGTTTCATAACTTCTATTAAGAATGTTATGAGAATATCCAACATACAGTTCAAGGTTTCATTTAGCTCAGTGCTTATGCTGTGTTTTAAAGAAAAAGTTAACCAAAAAATGAAAGCTTTGTGCAGTTTCGTACCTGTGGTTAGAAATGTACAGTTTGAAAGAAAATGGTCTTAGAAAAATTGGGATTTAAAAAAAACAAAAATAACAAAAAACAAATCCAGGTTTGCTGTGCTTGTTTGTAGGGCTGCACAATGTGGTCAAAAATGTATAAATCCAGGTTTGCTGTGCTTGTTTGTAGGGCTACACAATGTGGTCAAAAATGTATCCAGTCAATCAATCAGTCAATCAATCATTTTTGTTTAATAATTAATTTTAGTTTATTAATTTTTGTTCATTGTGTTTAATTGATTATAAATAAATATATTTTTAAATAATAATAATAATAATAATAATAATAATAATAATAATAAATGGTCTTGAATATTTATTTTACAGTGAAATATTCCAATAGTGATATTTCTTATTTTATTTTGTTTAATATTTTATTTAGTTAATAATAATAATAATAATAATAATAATAATAATAATAATAATAATAATAATGCTGAATAAAAATATTAAACAAAATAAGAAATGTTACTCTTGGTATATTTCACTGTAAAATATTTAAAATAATAATAATATAATAATTGCTAAATAAAAATAGTAAATAAAATATGAAATATTACTACTGGAATATTTCACTATAAAATAAACATTTTGGATGGATAAATAAATAAATAAATAAATGTTGGTATATTTCACTGTAAAATAAAGTAAAAAAAAAATAGTACTTATGAATTTGATTAATTTTTATATGATTTGATATAAAATGTATTAATTTGATTAATTGTGCAGCTTTATGCGTGGTTTGACTGTTTAAAAGTGTCCACGTTAGTAGGATGTAGAGGTTTGTGGAGTTGACCTTTGGTGACCCTTATTCTCTCTTCGCTAATGCAGTTCTTCTCCCCCGTTCCTTTAGCATCTCCATCCATAAGAGTCTAGACGGGTATTCGCTTTCTCTGTGTGATGCCCAGGCCGAAGGTTTGTGCTGTTTATGACCGCCTCACTCCCAGTCAACAGCCCTGTATTCCTTTAGAGTCTCCCTGGGTGGCCACTCTACTTGACAGTACATTTCTCGTCTAATCTTTATGCTCAGCAGGGGATGTGAGGGTATGTCAGAGGCCGTTGTCGTGAATCACTTTGAATGTGTTTATGTGTAATGATTATGATCGCAACCCGTCGTTCTGGTTTTCCTCCTCTGGTGTAGCTGCTACCCGTCACTTACAACCTCACAGATTCATTATCCATTTCATCTCAAGTTCAAGCGTCCATTGAAGAGGTTGGGGGTTTTGTATATTTTATGATTATTCAGACACGCTGATTCAATTTGTCTTTCCGCTTTCTGCAAGGTGCCGTCTCGCTCCTGGCCTCTTTTGATCAGGACTTTTCTGTTCTCTGCTCTGAAAAGTCCATTACTTGGGATTTTTGTAGGATGGTAATATACTGGAAATACAGCAGAGGAACATTTCAGCAAGATTGACGGTCGTCTCTGCGTATTTCGCTCATTTCATTCACTTGCTCACTTAATGGTGTCCCGGTCTGTCACTATAACAGCAGAAAGCTTGCAGGACTTGTGGGTAATGCAGACGAGAATCGATGATGAAAGCATAGTCAAGATTAAGTGTGAATCCTGCAGTTGCAATATGGGAAAAACGTTGAGCCTTGACTTTCTTACCTGCTGTGTTGGATTGGCGTTCCTCTAAATGTTTCGCTTCTCCTGCCAGATGTAGTCTTTGCTTCTCTCCACAACTCAGACACATTTTGGTCACTAGGACATTTAAAGCACAAATAGTGACTAAGTGTGTGCATGAGCATCTACGAGCGTGAACGCTGACAGGATGTGAAGTTAACAAAGGCACAGTGATGCACACCATTAACAGCTGCCCATCAGCCACACTTTTGCACATGCCTTCAATCCTAGGGATGTCTGAGATCTTTATATCACAATATTTTTGCTTTGGTTTTGAAAAGTTTTGGTTATAATTTGGTTGGTTAAAATATACTACCTTCCAAAACTTTGGAGTCAATAATATTTTTAAAATAAATAGTATTTTTATTCAGTCGAGATACATTAAATTGATCAAAACTAAAAGACATTTATAATGTTATAAGTTTTCTATTTCAAATAAATTCATTTTAAACTTTCTATTCATCAAAGAATCCTGAAAAAATGTTTTTTTTTTTTTTTTTAAACAAAAATTTTAAGCAGCAGAACTGACTTCAACATTGATATAAGAAATGTTTCTTGAGCACCAAATCAGCATGTTAGAATGATTTCTGAAGGATCATGTGACACTGAAGACTGGAGTAATGATGCTGAAATTTCAGCTTTGCCATTACAGGAATATATCTTAAAACATAATATATTATTATTATTATTATTATTATTATTATTATTATTTATTAATATTATTAATATTTTTTATTATTATTTACACTACTAATATTTATGGCTGTCTTTAACAGTATTCAAGTTTTTATGGTATATTTTATCAAATAAATGCAATCATAAAAGACTACTTAAAAAAAGATTTACCAACCCAAAAATAAAGGTTCTTATAGTAAGATTTGGTCACAAATTTTATTTAGTTATTTATTAGAATTTTATCAGTTTTATTATTCCCTGGTCACCTAATTTGATCTGTTCTTAATACTTTTTAAATAAGTGAGTCACATTCATTAACTGTTTTGATTCTTTGAGTTAATTCAGTAAAGGATTCATCAGACTGAATCAAACCAGTTTGTGAATCTTTTTGAGTGATTCATTAGAAGAATAGTCATTTGCACGTAAATTAGACTACACTAGGTGCATATGCATTTTCTTAGTATTGTGCATGTGTTCTTTCTCACCATATTCGCTTCTTTAAACTCACATTCACAACTTGGATAAAAGATTCAAGTTTGCCGTTTTGGAGCTCTTTAACGTGACGTGACAGTTCGCTATAGCCGCCTCAGTTCAAGAGGTGCACGTGAACCGATCATCTCATCCACTATACTGCTAGTTACAGCTCGAAATAAACATGAATGAACATCAAAAGGGATTCTGAAAGATCCAGTACAACTTATGTTTCATGTCTCGTGTAATCGCGTTTTAACCACTGAAAGACGTTAATAAAACAGCTCGTAAACAATGTTACATAACGCTACATTTACCTCAGGAAAGCCATTCAGTGTACATAACTCGTTAGTTTGCTAGGGAAAAAAATAACCCTAGAAAGAAACATTTAGCTAAATATATGAAATTTATTATATATATTTTATTTAATGTTTGTATAATTAATTTAATCTATGTTTGAACAAATCTGTCATGAAAACATTTGCCACTGTTTAAGTGTTTATATTTCAACAATGAACTGGAGTAGAAGCATAATTATATCATAATTATGTTGACATAAATACTGTTTTTCATATTCAGTTCATTTAAACACATTCACAAAGATTATTTCTCTTACTGTGCTGGTTGACAAATTTCTGTCGACCTCAACTTCAAGTTCAGATTCCCTGTTTATGCCAGACAAGACTGTCCATGAACTGAGCAAAGCCAGTTATGGGGTCTGTCCCCAGTGACCTGTCCTGGCCTAGCCTGTGTGTGAGTGTGTGTGTGTGTGTGTGTGTGTGTGTGTGTCAGAGAGAGAGATTTCATGAGCTGCCATATGCTCATGAGGAATCTCACCATGGCCAAGTCTACATTTACAGGCTGCTATAAAGCCATTTGAGGGATAAAGGGAACAGGGAGGTCGCTGGACTGTACCTGGTATCTCTGTGTGAGTGTACTAAATAAAAGGAAAGGAAAATGAAGAACTTTTAGTGTGGAACACAGTGTGTAGTTTTGCACCTGCTTATTGTGAGCAAGCAAGACGTAAATGAACAGGCTGCATCAATCTCACAGTTCATCAAGTCAGCCCTAAGCATATCTCCTTATCCCACAGAAAGCAACTATTGCTTTATTTCAAGCATGGCCCCATACTTTAAAAATGACAAGGGAATGATTGGTTGCTTAAAATGGAGCATTAGGAGGCATATTACTTCTTTAGTTGCCAAATTACATAATCGCTCAATAAAGATGGATGTTCAGAATGGGTGTAGTTCATCGAGTTCAGTGTGTTTACCTTTGAATAACAGTAATTGCTGGATAGTTCACTCAAAATATTTACTGGGACTGTGTTTCCCAATTTATTTAAACTTCATTTTAATAAACAGATATTGATTCTTAAATTCTAGGATCAATATTTTAGTTACGCCATTTTCAGTCGATGCGTCAATAAAACGTCACTAAACATTATTTGTAGCGATCACCTCCCGTCTAATAAATTGCAATAAAATTTGTTCTTTGTTACATTTAATAAGAAACAAGTCTCTGTTTTATCATGAAATTCAAACAATGCAGTTTTGGTGCTTTTTATTTATTTATTTTTTTTCTGACGTGACAGATTACTGTAGCCGCCTCAGTTCAAGCGAGAGTTTGTTTTATTTAATCTATATTTGAGTAAATCTGTCATGAAAAGTTTTTTTTGTTAGGTTTCAATGTTTAAATTTCAACCACAAACTGGTGTAGAAACATATTCAGTGAGAGGGTTACATGTGTAGCTTACAGCATTAGATGAGAGATTTTTTTCCTTTATAAAATTTGATGTGAATCTAAAATTTCCACATGAATTAATATTGAACTGAATAAATTTGTGAAATGTTTGTGTAGTCTCAAATGTTTATTTTAGTCCCAGTCTGGAGCTTCGTCTTATCCCTTTGTTTCTGTTATCTAAGCTCGATCTATCTCTGGATCCATTATGCTTTCGTTTACAGCGCTGCAGGGTTGTTGTATGACACTCCATGCATCTACCTGAGCTCTGTGTATTAATGCTTGTGCCTGTTTAGCCTCTCTGCAGCGATTCCTCAATTCAGCCCACTGCCCAAACAACACATAGTGCTCAGCCGCTGGGGAGACGCTAACAAACTCCAGCAGAGCTCTGTACTGGGGGTGCACCTTTAATTCGTCCTGGAAAAGTTGTCCCTTGAGAACAGGTGGCTGTATCAGCCACACAGAGCTTGAGGTGCCAGAGGTCATTACTAGCTGCTTTATTGTCCACAACAGTCTGTGAAGGGACTTGTGGCGTGTGCTGCAAAATCAAGGTTATGACCAGGGGTCAGATGACATGGGCTGCTCCCATGTGGCTCCACAGGGCAACTAATGAACTGTCTGAGGCAGTGAAATGCCTTCTGGCCTGAGAGAGTGCATTACATGTGCATCTAGTGCTTAGGTTTATTCCTTTCTCTTTTGCGTATATTTATAAGAACGGGCCTGAGGAAAGTGGCAGCGGTGATTAATCATAAAAATTGCATGACTGGATGAAAAAGCATTTAATTTTTAATTCTCTGATTAAGTTACAGTGGCAGTAATTACGGTGTGATTGAAGTTGGGACAGAACCGAACGCAGCCCGTATGTTTACATGCATTGTATGTGTTTAATTTCAGCTGGGCTAAAACACTCATTTGTCTTTTTTTTTTTTTTTTTTTTTTTTTAACTTAAATTCTTTAGTTAAACTGAAACTTTGATTTTGATGTTGATTTTTGCGAAGTCAGACTAACATGTGATTGTGACTTGTTCAGCGTGTATACACAAAATTCTTGAATAATTGGTTCTTAATTGACAGTATTCATGTACAAAAAAAAAGTGTGTGTGTGTAATTTTTTTTTTTTTTTCTTGATACTGCCACGTACGTGGTGAAATGCTAACAAACTTTGAGATGCAACGTAGTGGTTAAAGACGTCTGACCAATGCAGATGTAAATATAAAATAGCACAAATGGTACTTGCAGTCAAAATTATCCACATGCTCATCCCTTTTTCTGAATATGATTAATATTTTATTTTAACTTCTCAGAGGTCTTCTGTATTCATCTTCTGACCTTTCAAAGTTTCTTTCAGAATTCTACCTTCACATTTTGACTTCTCAATATCTCTAGCCTTGCAGGATCCAGTAAGTGGAAGCTGAAAACCGCATCTTGTCCTCTGCCAGATATGTCCATGCATTTATTGTGTTCACCCTTTTTTATATTCCTCTCCTCATCTCCCTCCCGCCTTGAGTGCTCTTCTCCTTATTTAGCCCTTGTTGCGCCCATGTTGCGCTTTTCTGTGGCACTCAACCCTTTAGCACACAGCTATCATGCTACCAAGCAGGGATGTTGAATCACGGGTAACGAGCAGCCAAAGAGCTGCTATTTATAGCACCTGCCCCACAGCCTTGGAGCGGCATGTCAGAGTAACATAAACCTATTAATCTTTTTTCTCTGCTTGTTTAACTCGTACTTCTGTACATCCCCATGCACATTCCTGTGGCATTTTAAATAACCATGAGTATCGATGTATGTTGTTATCTGCTAGCACACCGCTGTGAAGACAATGCTCTAAATCTCTTCTCCGGCAATTCCACCACTGGTTGGGTAAATTATGTTTCCTCAGCACACAAATCACGATCATCTGATGCATACACTGACTTGATTTTTTTATTCAAACCTTTCGTTCATCCTCTTTTAATCCTTTCAACCGAGAGTCTATTAGTTCAAATAGCACTTGACAGGTGCACTGGGACGTTTTTTTTATCCTGCAGTGTACAAAGGTTTACATCCCAGTGGAAACTAAGTAAGGGCCAGTTTGTTATATCTGAAGAATAGCTCACTGAGTAACCGAATCGCACTGAAAATATTTCCCCCAGGTTCACGGAGGAACTCTGGGAGGCTTGTGCGATGATGTCATGCTGCCTTTAGGATGATGGGCCGTATCAGGGCTCTTGCAAGGCGCTGACAGCTCATCCTGTAGTTATGCCACACTCGCTGCTCACTGTACAGTGCCACGGCGAGCGACTGAGCGGGAGCAGAGGGGCAGAATATCTCAGGCCTGTTGGGGGATGGGCAGAGATTCACAGCTGCTGTTCACCACTCAGAATTCCACTCAGAATTCCACCGGCTGCTCGACCATTCACATTTGTTCAAATTTGCCCAGCGCTGGGAATCTTGGCTAAGTTGCTGTTTCAGGTGCCAGCATTTGCACGGGGATCAGGAAGGAAATTCCTTGTAAAAGGCGATGGATGGTGCGGCTGTGGACTGTTGTGTGTTTTCAGAGTTGACCGCTGAAGTGCCTTTCCTTGCTTACCTAATTAAAGAAAAAATGATGGTACAATATAAAACTTTAGATTTGTAGTCATTTGGTTATAAATATATAAACAATGTTTATGATGTACTACTGTTTAAAAGTTTCAAGGAGAAGAAATTAATACTTTTTTTCTGCAAGGATGGATTAAATTGTTCAAAAGTGACACTAAAGTCATATTTAATGTTAATAAAGATTTCTATTTGAAATAAATGCTGTTTTTTTTTTTTACTTTATAATTTTTTTTTTTTTGCACCAAATCGGGATATTAGAATATTTCTGAAGATTTTATAGATTTCTGAAGGATCGTGTGACGTTAAAGACTGGAATATCTGCTGAAATGTATTTTGAAATGTATTCAAATAGAAAACAGTTATTTTAAATTGTGATACTATTTCACAGTATTACAGCTTCTACTGTATTTTTGATCGAACAAATGCAACCTTGGTTAAAATAAGAGATTTCTTACGAAAACATTTACAGATCTTACCAACCCCCAAAGTTTTGAATAGTAGCATATATAATATTAATAAGTAATGCAGTTCTTTATTTGGCTATTAAATCCAAAAAAAAAAAAAAGAAATTCAAACTGAAATTACGCAGACTGATGGCTTCACCAGAATCACACACCATCAATTGCTAACATCAGAGCCCATGGTAGATCTGTTTGAAAAGGTTTATGCAGATTTATTAAAAAAATTTTGAAAAATTTTGATTTCAGGAACCTGACTGTTGCACTCTGTTAGCCCCGTGCTGTTATTTTTACTGGCCGGGATCCTAAAATATGGTGAAAAATGCATGCTTATTGCTATTTCCAGGGTCAGATGCTAAGCTGTAAGCTTATTTTGCCAAAGGCTAAATGTAAATTGTTGGACAGTGCTGGCATCATGATGGAAATGATAATAAGATTGGCATTTGTCACTGAGTTTTCTAACATCTAATTTTTAAATGACACATGGTCATGCATATGTCATGCAATATGCCATATACACACATTTTTTTTTTTTTTCTCCATCCCTGATCTTTCCAGTACCGCTCTCCACATCTCTGCCTGAACACACAACATGAGCCTGTGTCAGAGGTGACTGGCTGCTTTGTGTTGTAATTATAAAGCAGAAGGTGAAGACAAGGACCGCCTGCTCTCTTACACCCACCCCACGCCGCAGGGTTAGTCTTAATAAAGATTACCTTCAGCCTGCGTTGCTTGGGGTATGTTGGGTGCAGTTGGAGGATGCTATCTCGTCGGCGACAATAAAAAGCTAATCACAGATAATCACCTCGCTGCAGGCAGCCAGCGCCTATATCTCCCCTTTCCCTGCACTATTGAGTTTGCGGCATACAGGAAAGACTTTTCAATCAGCCCACAATCTGCTGCTCAGGTGCACATGAGCCACACTTTATTTTGACTGTCTCTTTCTTTCTTGAAGAGCGTTATTTTTTTTTTTTTTAATTTTATTTATTTTTTTTTTTTTACTGTGAAGTTCAAAAGCGTACTTTTTTCGACATATACCATCGAACGAAATACAAAGAAGCATTGAGAGATAGAAAAATCAATGAGGCTTTTGTGAAATGATTTTTTTCAGGATTAATTCAGCCGTATAAGTCTTTTCCTTGCCTCTTTTGTTCGCACTCTTGTTTTATTTCTTCACGCTCTCCTCCATTATAAAAACAGGATGAGCTCGCGGCCACAAACCGTTAATTGCCTCTCATACATAAAGCTTCATTCTTGGTTTAATGTGGCACTGTATCCTCAACACGCATCCTGCTGGCAATGCTAGACAACCCTCTGGTGCTTGAACTCATTGAATAATCTTAACGGGTAAAGCCCTCGTTACATCCCTGCAGCTGCGACGACGTCACTCATAGTGCTCTGAGTTTATTCTCCTTTTCCCTTCTCCACAGCAGTTGGCAAACTTGAGTCCTCACTTCCTAATCCCCCCCCATAAATGACACAAGAGCAGACATTTACATAGCCCATTAGGAGCGGCACTGAATGGGAGAGTCCGCACTGTTTAATGGAAAACATTCTATTGCAAATTAATATTTTATGGAGAGGATGCTGTTGACATGCTGCGGCGACACTGTGCTACTGTGGTGTGCATTACTCATGTGTTAGACCGTGGAGAGGGCTTTTCTACTGACAGCAGATTAGACAGTCACCCGTCAGAAATGTTCGTGTCAAACCACTGGACTGTTTCTTGTTCTCTTTGATCAAGCTTCAACTTGTTGAATTTATGTTTTTTTGATGGATCAGTTGATGTTAGTACATTTGAAACAGAATTATGGATTTCAGCATTTTCTAATCATGCAGGACACTACATTTTATCAATCCAAAAAATGGCATCCATGGTTTTTTTATTTATTTATTTATTTATTTATTTATTTATGTATTTATTTATTTATTTATTCCCCCCACCCCAGAGTTTGTTCTAGTTTATATAGTTACTTTTAGTTTTTTAGGGCTTCCATAGTTAATGTACCAACTAATATTATCAGTGTAAAATTTCTTAGTAATTTTATGTTTAATACAGGCAGTTTGTAGTGGTTACTAGTTATAATGTGCCTAGCAGAATTACCACGTGTGTAATTAATACTTTTTGACTTCATTTTAAACATTATGGGCCAGATTTACTAAACAGGGCAAATTAGCATTAGAGCGCAATTCCATAAAAGCCCCGATGGGAGGAGAAAATTCTGTGTGTGATTTACTGACAATGCGCACATTAAAGAACACAGACGCAGACAGATCATTTCCATAATGACCAGCGCAATCTACCAAGAGCAGCGCAAATTACCGCCTACTTTAAGACATTTAAGACTATTCTGGGGTGTTAAATAATGGCGCAAATACCAGTAATTTAACAAGTGCAAATGTTAGTAAATCGCATTGCGTAATTCATTTTAATACTCTCCTCCCATAAATATTTCGTCTGAAAGAGAAACTCCTACAAATCCATATTCAGTAAGGTCAGGCACAAAAATAACTGTCCATGCCCTTTTCAGCGCTAATTCTTCACTGCGCGTCTTTAGTAAATCCTGACAGTACTATTTTAGTACTATTAAAGCCAAAAGTAAATCTGGCCCTATATCTATTATTTTAGCATTTCTAAAGCCCTTCTTTTTGTGAAATGTTTTTCAAACATTAGGGCTGGCCAAAGTCCCTAAACAACTTTGGAGCTGCTGTATGTGATCAATATATTGTAAAGACATGGAAGAGAGGAAGTACAGTAGTTTTTATTTCGAGTCACCCGATGCGACCAAACGGCTGCCTCTGAGCATGTCTTCCATCGCTCAGCACTTCACAATGTCTGGCCCATGTCCAATGCTACAGTAGCCAGCTTGCATTGAACCCATCTGAATTTTTAAAGATGTCCAGTTGTCATTGGACCGCTAGGAGACAGAAGTCTACTTCCGGAGACAAAACAACCAGATTCATTCTTTTTTCTGTCAAAAGTCAGTGATTTGATGCAACAACAAGTGACAGTCTTTGGATACTTCCTATATTGCAGTTTGGCTTTGAATATATATATAGGTTACGGACTAATCAGATTTTCGTTATTTCAAAAACTGTGGTATCACTTTTCTTTGCTACTTCTTTCATACCCAGAGATCTTTGAGTAACAATTAAATCCCCCGTCAAACATTTCGCACGCATGTCGTCATACTCTGGGTTTGTGTCCTTCATGCTCTTCCTGCGTGAAGAATGAGGAGGAGAAAGTCCGAGCATCCTGACCGGAGAGACCAACTGCAGCTGTTTGGGATTTAGGTGTAGTAGCCTTCCCTATGGAGCAGGATTACTAGAACTACCTCAGAGACCTTTAGTGAGCTAGATCATGGCATAGCACTGATGGATGAGAGTGTGCACACGTGAGCGCATCAGCTTGTTGACTTAGCGTGCTTGTGTGTGTCTATGCTGTGTGCAAATGGACTGATGCGAACAGCTGTTGACCCTGTGTTTGGTGCACTGTACTTTCACCAATCTGTTGTTTGTATGTGTGCAGACTTGACCCCAGCAGGTCCTATCATGAGCAGCATTGTTTGCATGAATTCCCTGCACCTTGCTCAAGGAGCTTTTCACAGAATAATCAATGAGTCTTACTGATTCACATCAAAAGAGTGCGGTGCTTGAATCCTTGAATTTGTTTCGAAGCAGATGCACGTCCTCTCGAGAGCCGTCCTGGAGCGCCCTTCTGTACCCGTGTACCTTGACGCACAGCTTCTGTGACAAGGACAGCTGCTGTTGTCCTCTAAGCCCCTCTACCGCCGCTAAGATCCAAAATGCACTGCATTTCCTCTTCAGCACTGCTTGAGATAAGCTTAAAAATCAAACCCCATACATTTTAATTCTCTTTTCTTTTTTCGTCATCCTCTACTTTCCATTTTTTGTGAAAGAACAGATCTCAGTTCATTGTAAAAAGGTCACATCGGTCGCTGTTTCATATTTACCCTTGAGGCTATAATCTTGCAGCACTGAAGCTCATTTTGATGATGAGTGGTTTGAGTTAACAGAGAATCGGCCGTTCCACCCCCGTGCAGCTCTTCTGCTTGGTTTAATGAGCATGTGCTGTGAATTTTTAAAGATGTCCAGTTGTCACTGGACCGCTAGGAGACAGAAGTCTACTTCCGGAGTGCTGCAGACTGTTGGAATAACATCGGAACTGAGTAATGATGTCTCTGAGTGTTCTCCTGTTTATTGTCCTTGGATCAGTGTTGATTGAGTCGGGTTTACATAGCAATTCTGAGCATTACATAGGATGGTACAACAAGCTGAATTTCATTTACTCTAATTGCAAATCTTAATGTATTATATTTACTTAATTTTGCTTTGATGTTTTAACTCTTACTTTATTACTTGAAAAGCAGTTTTACTGATTGCATGTTGTCCTGTTGAATCTAATTGAGGAAGTTTCACTCAACAAAGGCATACAGTGGCTGTTTTTTCATGTTTGCCTAAAAATGGCTAATGAAAGAGGCCTTTATTTACTTATGGGATTTAAAAAGAGGCTAGTTGTTACGTTTTAACCACCCTGTTCATGTCAGATTTTCTTCAAAAGATGAACATTATGACTTTAAAAGCAAGGTTTCACAGCTTTAAAACAAGAAAGAGATTTTGGTAAGGGAGAATGTAGCTTTGGTCGTGCAGATGAAAGACTAAAATCAAAGAATGTTCTTGCAGCCTGCTCTGAAATGGATTGGTGATGTCGATCTAGTGCATGGAGAGCAAGAATGATTGGGAAACATTTGGATCGTCTTTAGCAGCCCCACAGCTGCATTTGTAGCTCTCTTGTAAGGACTCTTTCTGTGTAATTGAGGGAATGCTGAGATACCATTTCTCATCTTAGGAGGGAAATGGAAGGCGGAGGTGGCGCTGTTGTAACTCATGCTTCAATAGGAGAGGGGTGGCCCGAGCTGTGCGTGCATGCTTGTGTGAGATTGGGGTTTTAAATCTGCTTGTAGACATCTTCTGCGCCCCTCATCTTAGCCGCGTTATAGAGAACTATCATTCACTCAACACTGCCACAGCTGCTTTATTGCACTCACTGTATCCCGTAGCCTGCAAATGAATCCTCGGCTGAATGTGTTTGAGAGTGTGATTGTTTGCTTCTAAATTCACGCATACTTGCCTTTTATCTCTAGTAACTGTAATTGAACTTTTTTTTTTTTTTTCAATATTCCAGTCTAGACAATATAGTAAGTATTCAATGTCCTGAAGGCTATGCACATATGCATGTACAGTATCTCACAAAAGTGAGTACACCCCTCACATTTCGGCAACTATTTTAGTATATCTTCTCAAGGGACAATACTATAGAAATGAAACTTGGATATATTTTAGAATAGTCAATGTGCAACTTGTATAGCAGTAAAGATTTACTGTCCTCTGAAAATAACTCAACATACAGCCATTATTGTAAAAAAAGGTGGCAACAAAAGTGAGTACACCCTAAGTGATAACAGCTATGTCGTTTATCCATGCAAAGCCACATGTCCTATTCATCATTTTCATGTTTTTGTCTGCTTGACAGGACCATACAAATTTGTTTATCTTTTATTAGAGCAGTTAAAATTTGGTGCTTTGAGTACAATTCTCTCATACTGACCACTGGATGTTCAACATGGCACCTCATGGCAAAGAACTCTCTGAGGATTTGAGAATTAGAATTGTTGCTCTCCACATAGATGGCCTAAGCTATAAGAAGTTCTGTAACACCCTGAAACTGAGTTACAGTACAGTGGTCAGGGTCATACAGAGGTTTTCCAAGACTGGTTCCACTCGGAACAGGCCTTGCAGGGGTCGATCAAAGAAGTTAGGTTCTCACGCTGTGCGTCAGGTGCAGAAGATGACTTCAAAAAACAGGCGCATGAGTGCTGCCAACATTGATTTAGAGGTTGCAGAACCAGAAGGTCAGCTTGTTAGTGCTCAGACCATACGCTGCACACTGCAACAAGTTGGTTTGCATGGCCATAGTTCTAGAAGGAAGCCTCTTCTGAAGCTGGCTCACAAAAAAGCCTGCAAACAGTTTGCTGAAGAAAACCTGTCCAAGAGCATGAATTACTGGAACCATGTCCTGTGGTCTGATGAGACTCAGATAAACTTGTTTGGCTCAGATGGTGTCCAGCATGTGTGGTGACTGCCTGGTGAGGAGTACCAAGAAAATTGCGTCTTGTCTACAGTCAAGCATGGTGGTGGTAGTATCATGGTCTGGGGCTGCATGAGTGCTGCTGGTACTGGGGAGCTGCGGTTCATTGAGGGAAACATGGATGCCAACATGTACTGTGACATTCTGAAGCAGAACATGATGCCCTCCCTTCAGAAACTGGGCGAAACGGCATTTTTCCAACATAACGACCCCAAACACAACGCCAACACGACAACTGCCTTGCTGATGAAGCTGAAGGTGAAGGTGATGCAGTGGCCAAGTATGTCTCCAGACCTGAACCCTGTTGAGCACATGTGGGGCATCCTCAAGCGGAAGGTGTAGAAGCACCATGTGTCTAACATCCAGCAGCTCCGTGATGTCATTATGGAGGATTGGAAGAGGATCCCAGCAACAACCTGTACAGCTCTGGTGAATTACATGCCCAGGAGGATTAAGGCAGTGCTAGATAACAATGGTGCCGCTACAAAATATTGACACTTTGGACACAGTTTTGACGTTCACTTAGGGTGTACTCATTTTTGTTGTCAGTTATTTGGACAATAATGGCTATATGTTGAGTTATTTTTAGAGGACAGTAAATTTGTGCTTCTATACAAGCTGCACATTGACTAAAATTATATCCAAGGTTCATTTGTGTAGTATTGTCCTTTGAGAAGATATACTAAAATTGTTGCTGAAATGTGAGGGGAGTACTCACTTTTGTGAGATTCTGTATATGTAGTTGACAGTTCTTTATTATTATTATTATTATTATTATTATTATTATTATTATTATTATTATTCCTATTATTCCTTATCACGATTTTAGGGTAAAATTTATGAATTCTTTTAAATTAAGTAAAATGAAACTACAAACATTTCATGTAATATTTTAATAATATGAAAAAAAGTTAATTGTAGAAAAAATTATTTATCATTTTAGATTAAATACAGCATGTCACACTGTTGCAGAAATGATTTAATTTCATGTCAATTTCATGTAGACACAAATAAATCAACAACTTTGACAAATATGAATTCAACTGGAATGTAATGCTATGATATTGGTTGTTGATTCATATTATTTTCCCTCTCCATATGGCCTTGGTTATGTTAGTAGAAAGGAAGATATTGAGTTATCTTTAACATAGCATGCACCAATGAATAATGCACAATAAGTCCAGGGACTTTTATTAAATAATTTTGATTGACTATGTTTTGAATTAATATCTTTTATGCAGCTATCTAAAAAAAAAAAAAAAAAAAAAAATTATATATATATATATATATATATATATATATATATATATATATATATATATATATATATATATATATATATATATATATATATATATATATATATATAAAATATTTTATTATTATTATTATTAAATTACTTATTTCTTATCTTGTGCTTTCATAATTCAAACGTGGCGTGTGTGTGTGTGTGTGTTTTGGAGGCAGCGGCCATCCTTGATTTGTTCTGAACAGGACGGGTATGACTACCTTTTCCAAAACCACAACAATAATTCAATAATGATTGTACCCTATTATGATATTTTTTTTTTTTTAAAGAGAGAGGAAAAGGGGAGACTGACCTCCTGTAGAAACAAATAACATTAGAATCAATATACTCTAGCTGTATGAAAGGCAGTGCTGCCTTTTCAGTTAAAATTATAGATAATGCATTCTCTGGTCTTTTTGCTCTAGAATGTGTGTGTGAATTAGTTGAACCTACAGCCTGGACCTTGGCTTTTTTTTCTTTTTTCTTTTTTTGCATGAGAATCACAATTTATGATACCATTGTTGTCAGATTTTATTGATATTTAGACAAATAGCTGCCTGTGGCATTATCAGGATGGCTGTGAGTGAACCGACTTGCTCCAATGAGGGCTTTAAAGATGCTGGGATGACATTACAATAATGATAGTTTATGACACACCTTAAGAGTTTCCTCTAAATGAGAAATCTTCATTTGGATTTAAGAGATATAGCAGACTGGCCCCAAAGCATCATAAATCACATTATTCTCTGATTAGCGTTGAAATCTATTAAAATGATGTCTTCCATACTATCACATAATGCTGACATGATTTATAGAGATTCTCAAACGTATCTTAAATCATCTCTTGCTGCCTCCCTGGGCTCTATGAATAGCCTGACCCTCTATTGATAGTCCTGCATCTCTTGATTGGGCCTCATATGAGCCTCATGCTCTGATATTTGACGACATAGTTGCCTCGCTCATAGTGCTGCTGCTAGCGGTGCGCTTTGTAAAAATAGTGCATGTGATCTAACAGGACCTCTCACTCTCACTGGGGCTCCTTAAATGCAAAGCAAGTGTGTGTGTGTGTGTGTGTGTGTGTGTGTGTGTGTGTGTGTGTGTGTGTGTGTAAAGGTGCTCTAGTTGTTCTCCTAACCACCCGAAGGCCGGCTCATCAAGGCTAGTGTAGCCAAACAGGCAGGCTAAAATTAGTGTGAGGCCAGATAACCTGCAGCAGTGGATAAAAGGCGAGCTGAACCGGCTGGTGTCAGCATGGCTAGGGATACATTTATGTGTTTGTGTATTTGTGTGTGTGCTTGCTAAACGTTGAGTCAGTGTTGTCACTAAATATGTATGTAGACTTAACACACTGCGATATCGTAGAAGTGGTCTTAGGGTGGCGTACTGGTTCAAACTAAAGGTTGGTAGTTGCTGTGAACCAAAAGAGTACAATGGTATTACCATGTTTTTTTGGACATGGGGTAATGCCATATTCTATGAAATGCCATGTTAATTGCGTGGTCTGAAAATGATAATCATAGGGATCTCACTTGCATTTTAGTAGTCAACTTATTCAGTCGTCAATATTTATTAAAAAAAAAAGTATAATAGTTTCCCTAAAAATATTTAGCAGCAAAAACTTTCAACTTTGAAAATAGTATCCATTATTAATAATTGAGCACCAAAAATTATTGATAATAGAGCATATTAAAATAGCATATTAGAATGATTTCTGAAGGATCATGTGACACTGAAGACTGGAGTAATGCCTTCATTGGAATAAATTACATTTTACAATATATTTAAATAGAAAACAGTTTTTTAAAATTGCAATAATATATCACAGTATTGCTGTTTTTAGTGTATTCTTGGTCAAATAAATTTAGCCTGGGTGAAGCGGTCAAGAAGAAAGCAAGTGCGCAGTGAATGATTTTCTGTTTTACTTGCCAATATTGCTGTTTGATTAATGTTAACAACATAATAGTGAGCAGCGGTTCTGTTAGGTGTGTTTACATTGCATGGTTCAGTATACAGATCTGATATTTTGACAGGTGTTCAATTCTTTCCTGCCTGTTTACATTCACTGAACCAACTGCGTTTACATTAAAATCTCGACAAGACAGGCGTTTTGACCTTAGATGTGCGTTTGACTGTTTACACGTGTACTGTATTCGTATTATCATGAGTGCTTTTTACAGAGTAAATACTGTTTGAAGTGGTTAGTCAGGGTACTGAATTGAGTTGGTACTTGATCAGTCTGTACAATTTTTTTGTAGCCTCTTTTATATTGAGAGAATGAATTGGGAGATGCATCTTCTCAGAGATGGTTTTACCATGCTGAAAATGCTGTACATTAAAGCATAGCATGCTAAAACCATCTCAGAAAAGTTGCAGCTGTAAATTCATCCACTTTAATTGACTGCTGCTACAAATTATCAAAGCTGGAAGACAGATGTAGCTTGTTGGACTGCAGGTTTTCCCATTTACCTAATGTAATACCATCAATGTACATGGTACCATTACAATATAGTATTGTTTTGTAAGGGTGGCTTGATCTCTACAAGTAGCAAGCCATAAACTGACACTCTTGTGGCCTTGAGCAAGGCACTTAACCTCAGGTTATTTCAAGGGGATTGTTCCTGTAATAAGTTCTGTAAGTATACTGTTAGTGTTGACTGAATAACTATTTCAGTGCATTTCCTGAGCATGCTTTGACCGCTTAAGGACTCATTTTACATTAGGCTTTTGTATCAGGATGTGGTCTAGTGGTGTGACGTGCCCATGCTCATTTATATATACCTATCTGTTTTCATGTGTATTCAGCTGGTGGATCAGCATATTGACAACGGAGGTCACTTAAATATCACCATCTCTGCGTTGCGCTGCCCGTTCTGCCCTGACCACAGGCATGCGGCACAGCTCCGGCCGCAGTACAGGGAGGTCACACGTAACTCAAACCCAGAGAGGATAGAACCAAACAAGGCCTTCTAGAGGCAGCGGTATCCATTTTAGGGTGCTTTCACACTTGAGCTTTTGATCAGACCACAGCTTGTATGAAGTTGTTGTGTAAGTGGTTTTCTGAATTCCAGTGTGCATCAGTGAACCGTTCCCGATTCTGCTTGAAATGGGTTACTCGCTAAAGTTAACCGCTACTGATGATGTATATTTGACACCTGTGGACTTTTGGAAATGAAGTCTCTTAAAACTTAATTTAAACATTTTTACTATTTACTATTACTGCAAAAGATCCCAAGCATACAGCCTCACCTGTAAAGCATGGTGGAGGTGGTGTCATGGCATGGGCATGTATGGCTGTCTCTGGAACAGGCCCTCTCAACTTTACTGATGACTTAATGTATGATGACAGTAGCAGAATGAATTTGGAAGGGTACAAAACCATCTTGCTAGGGCTGCACGATATTGGAAAAAACTCACATTGCGATATTTTGTTTTTCTGCGATATATATTGCGATATTAAAAAAAAAAAAAAAAAAATCACCAAATGACTTGAATAGCTCTATTTGGAGAGAAAAAAAATATTGATTTTGTAGGTGAGTAAATCAGCATAGGAAATAAACAATTTACAAGCATAGATAAATATAATAGAACAAAGATACAAATGAAATAAACAGTGCTTTGTATTTTTAAGGCAAGTCCAACAGTATTCAGGTGCAGAAATTGAATAATAAAATGTAAAATAACACTGCATAATACAGTCTTCATTGTATAAATTAAATCTAATAAATCTGTGTTAAAGCTACAAAAGTGATTTTTCTCTGTTTTGTTGTTTGATTATGACACAGAAAGCAACAGAGACATTAAACTGCTGTTATTGTTATCCTCTTTCTTTCTCAATTGTTTACCTAAGACATAAGCAACTGTTTTTTTTTTTTTTTTTTACAAGGATACTTGGAGACATGCATTTTGACACGGTTTCGCGCATATGTGTCGTACTACACTGGATGCGGCGCGACACGACGAATCCCCGCCAGTAAACTGATATGCCTCGCTCTATTTATGACGTACTGACACAAAGTTGACACGACTGACAACGGTCGCTTTGTCGCATCCAGTGTAGAAAGACTTTGGGGCCGTTCACATCTGCAAACGCGTGGAAAACTCCCGCCGCGCCACTTCCTCCTCCTTTCCAAAGAGCTCGGGAGCTTGCGCTTTCCTGGCGCCTGCCGTTGCTAAACATCCGTGATGTGCTCTCCTCGATGACGCGGAAGTTTCAACAAAGGATAAATGGATTTCCAGCACTGAAAATCGCTTGCAGTAGCTCTGCTACTAAATTTATTTAAAAATGGGTATCTCTGTGCAGCTGTCGCGTCCGGTGTAGACACGGTGTCTGTGTGTGAGCAAAGAAAACGATCAGTATAAATATAATGATCAGGCCTACTAAACATCGCACATCCTGCGATGTGACTATCGCGGATGCGCACATCGCGATATCGATGCTGAAACGATATATCGTGCAGCCCTACATCTTGCCTACCAATATTCAAGAAAATGCCACCAGATTCATTGGGAAGTGCTTCATATTGCATCAGGACAATGACCCAAAACACCCTGCCAGTTCAGTCAAGGAATTTATAAGGGCAAAGAAATGGAAAGGCTTAGATTGCCCAAGTCAATCTCCAGATTTAAATCCGATTGAACATGAATTTCACCAGCTGAAGAGGAGAGTAAAGGCAGAAACTCCCCAAAACAAGCAACAACTGGAATTGGCTGCATTAAAGGCTGGGAAAAGTATTTCAAAGGATGAGACCAAGAGTCTGGTGATGTCTATGGGTCACAGACTCACTGCTGTGATTGTGAGCAAGGGATCTGCAACTAAATAATAGCTTTTAATCTTTTATATCTGCCTTATGTTCAACTGTCCCAATACTTATGCTCACATCAATGAGTGGGATGAACTCCTAAAAGTACTGTTCTTTTTATTTGGTAAAACATGTATGTGTTGAAACGGCTAATAATAAAATGTGACATTCTGTAGTCTTGTCTCATATTCATCTTTTAATCATATTTGCAAATACCTTGACTCCACAGCCAACAGAGCAATTTTGTCTTTACTGTTCCAATACTTTTGGAGGGTACTGTATTTGCTAGACATTTCAAAAGTAGCAAAAAAAAATACAAGGCATGGTAAAAGTTTCCTAATTGAAGGAATATTTTGATAATACATTTAATCTGCCATCTTCTCCATCAATCATTCATTGTCTAAATAAGTGTTAAATAGTTCCTGCAAGTACCTGTGGTCGTACTTGCATCAATGAACAGTACAATGTGAAAAGCAACTTGTAGACGCAGGGGATTCGACCCAAACAATCAAACTAACTGTGAAAACAGCGTTATACACCATTTACATTTAAATTTACCTCAAGCACTTTGTCTCATGGACAGTTGCTCAAGGGAAAACGGCAGACTCTGCTTAATTGGGTATTGATTGACTACGTTTCGGCAGGGGAGACAATGAATTACCGTCTGTAAAAATGGCGGAGAGGTCCTGGACACAAAGACAGGCGGAAATACTCATTCACTCAGCATTTATTTATACAGCTGAGTAATTAATGATGCAAGAGGGGATGCCTGATTAGGCTAAAGATTCGTAAGATTGTGTTTATTTGTGGATGTCATGATGCAGAAGTGTGCATGATTGTGGTGCAGATCGGTGATGCTGGAGCTAGAAATGGTAAAGTTTGCATGGGAGAGAGTGAGGAAGAATGCAAAGGAAGACCCTCAGAGTTACCCTCTGAGGATATTAATTTGGCCCTAAATTGGTTCCCTGCATTGGTTTTCATTGTCCGGGGAGTAGTGATTAAGTTTGATACGCTTGCATGGTCATGCTCATTTAGGCACCATTTAAGCAGACTTGTTCATTCACACAGGCAAAGCAACTGAAGCTATTTAAACACCTTATAGTCTTTATGTAATACATTCAGGATGGAAGAACAAAATGATAATAAATGGCAAAATGATAAACTGACAGCTAATTTTCATTGTTGTGAGTTTAATTAGCGCTCGTTGAGTCAGAGAGTTCATGTCTTTGTCTTGGGATAAAGCTTCGCAATGCTCAAATGAAGCTGTATACCAGCTTCACTATTTTTCAGTGCCAGTCCATTTCCGTTTGAACAATATACAGGGGAATTTGAGCTAGAACGCAAGGTTAATTTCATATAATAATTTATTTTTTAAACAAGCTAGCACAAGCTGTATTTGGAAATTTGATACTTTTTTTTTTTTTTGCATAGCGAATTTTAATTAGCTTTACCCTCTTTGCAAATATTTGAGTCGGTGATGTTGGCAGCTAATTTACACTCAAAACTAAAACCTACACTTACCTAGAATTTATAACCTTTTTATTTCAACATTGTGTTTAGCATTTTCAAATCCAGTATATTAATATGGTCACACTTTATTTTAAGTTCCAGTTCTCGCTATTAACAAATCATTAGCTACGACTTTTGCCTCAAACTCCTAATTTGCTGATTATTAATAGTTAGTAAGGTAGTTGTTAGGTTAAGGTATTGGGTAGGCTTAGGGATGTAGAATATGGTCATGCAGAATATGTACTTTAAAAGTACTAATAAACAGCCAATATTTTAATAATAGGCATGCTAATAAGCAACTAGTTAATAGTGAGAATTGGTCCCTATACTAAAGTGTTACCATTAATATTTGTTTGATTGTCTCTAAACGTCACTTGTCCTCGATTTGTCCTAAATCACGAGACATGATGCAATGGAAGTGTGTGCGAATTCACTTTTTTTAGAAGGTACTTTCTTACAGTGACACACACAGGGATTGGCAGCTGTGTTCGGTTTCAGACACAGCCAGAATGTCATAACAGAGTTTAAATCATTTGATTATGAGAAATGACCCCACACCGTCTCTGACACACACAGTTTCTTTTATTAGAGTTAGCTGGCATCCTGCTGTTTATCTATTTAATAGTGCCCATGTTTACCCAGCCTGTTTCTCAGCAACAGCCGTCAATATTCCCAGATTATAAATATGGTTTATATTTTAATAACCATGCAATATTGGCTATTTTTGAATTGTCCAGGGAATTAAATACTTGATAAAGGAAAGGTATTTCATCTCCATTGATTTATATTCTATTTTCATTTAGGAACTTGATTATTCATAACAAATGATAAGCCTGTGTGAAAAAACGTAACGTTTATAACGGCTGAAATGGAAAAAGAAAATTGTATTTTAAGCTATATTTTCTATGTATTTTTTCATGTGTAAATGTCCACCAATGCTTCTCTGCACTACAGTGTGACTGTGCCTTTAAGATTGTACACAACTTTCTACAGCAATGTCGTTTGAAAGTTGCGGAAACATTCCACCAGCTCTGTATGTGCGGTGATAGATAAAAGATTGTATTCTATGTCTCATTATTTCTTTCTCAGTTCTCCACCGTGGGAGCAATTGCTCCAATCCCCCATGCTGAAAGGACCGCCTCTCCTCTGCAATTGCCAGTGTGTGAGATACAATTCGATTGTGCCATTCTCTAAGGACTGAGTTTGCCTCGTATTGATCTATCACAGACTAACACCCATGGCCTTTATTGGACGCTTTAGCTTGTATGTATTACAATATAGCATCTACATCGCATGGGTCCTCAAGATAGACACGACAAGGAAAAAATGTTGCACGGCTAGTGATAACATCTTATTTAACATGTTGGAATGGGACCATTTTTAAAGTTGTCAGTTCGATTTATACTTTACTGTATTTCTGAGAATTGAGGCAAAACCTTTTGCGCAGGGAGTCTAATATAGTTTCCAATCTCGCGATTGTATTAGATTGACTGCTGATAGAATAAACCCCAACTCTGAAGTTTGTGCAAAAACAATAACAGCTGGCAAAATAAGAGGCTAGTTCCTGCCGTGGGTTCTGATTGACTTTTTATAACCTGCAGTGGGAGAAGTTTGTTAAAAGAGACCTTTCTCACTTCACCTCTGTTTCACCTCACTTTCAGACCACCAGTGAGATGACCTCTATCACCGTGTGCTCGAGCTCCAAGACTCATCTCACACCTTTCTGACAGCACAGTTGCACATATCCTGACTGGAAGGATTTTTTTTTTTTTTTTTTTTGTGCCGATGATTTGTCAATAAGACCTTTCAGAGATAAGGACATCTTAATATAAAGCAGCTCTTGAAGATGAACTGCAGAACCTCATTAGTATTTTAGTCAGGTTTTGTTTTGTTTGGTTTATGCTGTACTGGAATGAAACCTGTTTTGTGTAAAGGGTAGTTTTCAAAGGCAAAGTTTGGATCCAGAAACAAAACTCAGAAATAATCCATTAAGTCAACCTTGAAGGTGGTATTACATTATCACTTCAAAGGTGAAGTTTTTTTTAAATATTTTCTCAAATCTCACTTTAATATTTAGAGATAAGACTTATAAGTAAGTCATTCTAGGTTTGATATCCTAAAACATGTAATGTAAACTGACTCAATCAATGATGTGAGTTTTGGGTGGGATTATCTTTTTGCCTGATCAATGGCAGATGGGAAAAGTGGTCTTTGTGCTGCTGGTGATGCAGAAATTACACACTTTAACTTTAAAAATTGGAGCTAGAAGGGAACTCGGAATGAATGTTAAAGCGTTTTTGATTCTGTATTCTAGATTGGATGTCACATAGAGTTGTTCAGGCAGACGGACAGTTGCATTAGTAGTGGCAGCTGATGGGAGTTGGACATTATTGCATTTTTAATTTGAAAGGAAACATATTAAAATGTGAGTTAGGTGGACAGAGTAGCGTGTAGAGTTTCCAATAGACAGTTTTATTATGCAGAATGCATCCGAAAGGAGGTGACACAGAGTGATAATGTTATTAAAGGAATAATTCAGACAAAAATGAACATTCTGTCGTCATGTTATTCCAAATTGTAGTTTTCTTTTCCTAAAGGCACTTGGATTATTGATGTCAAACATGGTTCTAATGCTCAACAAAACTGCAGTTATATGCTCAAAAATAGTTATTGCGAAATATTATTACAGTTTTTTAAAAAAAAAATTTTTATTTATTTATTTGTTTTAATGTTTTAAGTCATTTATTCCTGTGATGGCAAAGCTGAATTTTCAGCAACCATTATTTCAGGATTCGTTGGTGAATAGGTAAAACATTTATCTGAAATAGTTACAACTTTAATGTTAACAAAAAAGTGTCACTTTTGATACATTTAAAGCATCCTTAATGATTACAATTATTAATTTATTTAATTGAAAAAAAAAAAAAAAAAAAAAAAAAACCTTACCAATCCCAAACTTTTAAACAGTAGTACAACTAGGGAAAAAATACAAATTTAAGTCTAAGACATAACATGAGTAATTTCTTAACATTTTTATTTGACTGAATTGAACTTCTTGTTTATTAGAAGATGGGTGATTTTAAAAAGATGCTAATCAGTATATGGATGGCATAGGGATTTCTTTTTCTTTCTTTCCTTTAAGCAAATTAGATACAGTGTGGATCAGTGTTTCATTTTGGATAATAACAACACACTTTGACAGGAAGGGGACAATTGACAATGTGCACAGTGATTTATATAAGCAATAAACGTAAGAATGGCAATTAACTTTTATGTTTTTGTTTTGGATGTCTATATGTGTGTTAATTACGTGTGGCACCTGTGCAAATCAAATTTCCTAAGGGACAAAATAAACTGAACTGAACTGATCTAGCTTGAAAAAGGCCGGACATGGTAGGGCTCAACGGCCTGGACGTTAGGGCTGTGATGGTCGCCTTGACAACCGCGTCTATTGCCACCACCGGTAGTGCACGTGACATCACACGCTCTAATGTTAATACACAAAGTTCCGTTACATTGCCATGTATGGCGTTTCCGTTAGACTGGCGAGTTTCGGTGCGATTCAGCAAATTCAAGTTCAGCCATGGATCTCGTTGGAAAACCAAATGTTACATTACCGATCTGGGAACATTTTGGATTCGTGCCGAATGAGAAAGGCGAACCAATCAATTTGGATGAAGCCATTTGTAGGCTTTGTGGCAAAAAAAATGTGTTAAAAGGGCAAACACTGGGAATCTCCAGAGCCATCTCCGCTCATGTCACCCAGCTGCATATACTCAACTCATGTCTTCTGAATGCAAACGCCCAGCTAGTCAGCTAGGTATCGCAGAGGCCTTCTCAAAAATGGCCAAATACAAAAGAGAAAGTGAAAAATGGAAGACATTAACAAGAAATGTGGCAACAATTTTGGTAGTTGAGAACGCGCCGCTCCGCGCTGTAGAGAAACCTGCTTTCCGAGAAATACCTCAGTCATTTGATAAACAGTATGAACTTCTGAGCAAAAAATACTTTTCAAAAACTGTCATTCCTCAACTATTCAACGAAACCAAGGAGAAAATCATCACAGAACTACACAACCTTGATATGTGGTCCAGTGTTAATATGACTCCGTTTATGAGTCTGACTGTACATTTCATCAACAAAAACTGGGATCTGAAGAGCAGGTGCTTGCAGACTGCGTTCACACCAGAAAGTCATACGGCGGGTAATTTAGCAGAATCTCTCCGCAGCGCATTCAAAGAGTGGGGATTAAATGAAAAAAAATCTTGCATCACGACAGATAACGGGGCCAACGTCATGGATGCTGTTAGGAAATTAGAATGTCCATAGCTGAATTGTTTCGGCCACAATCTTAACCCGGCAGTCACAAACTCAATGTCAGCCGAGAAGAAGAGGACATCCAGGGCCATGGGGTTGTGCCGAAATTTGGTGACTGCATTCGCCCACAGCTGGTTGAGAAAGAAGAAACTTCATGAAGAGCAAGAGGCCTTAAACCTACCAACGCACAGTTTAATACTGGTGAGTTGAAATAATCAAGGTAAAATTATACATACAATTATAAAATAAAACAACAACAACAAATAAACGTCTACCTCAAACAAATTTATTTAAGGAGAATTTCACCGGGGATACAAATGTTTCATTTACATTTCAGTTACATTTGTTTGATAAACTATTATTCACAGGCTGCGACATCAATTTCTCAAACCTATGATATGATGAATGTGCGAGAGGCTCCGGCGCCATCACAGACTTTGTCCTTATTTTAAATTGGTTGTATGAAAAAAGTTAAATGATCCATAATTATGGTCACAAAAATGTGTCAATATGTCAATTATTAAGTAAAATTTATTTCCTTTCGACCTATTTATTTTATTCATTTTATGAAAATTAATGTAAAATTAAACCACTGAAAAAATATAGAAAACAATTGTGGTATTTTAAAAGAGGTCACATTGACACTTATCCAACCTAATTTAGCATTCTGATTTTGTCAGTTAACGGTTAAGGATTAACAAGCGTTCAAAAAAAAAAAAAAAAAAAAAAAAAAAAAATATATATATATATATATAAAAATAATTTTGTGTTATCTTGTTCCTTCACTATGCCAACAGGATTGTCCCACACGATGGGGAAGCAAACATAAAATGATTGAGAGTATTGGAGCAAGAGAACGCAATTAAAAGAGCACTGGATGACCGAAAGCATCAACACCTGAACCTGACATGACAGGACATTGCAGTGCTCGAGTCGATAAACGCAGCACTTAAACCAGTTGCAGAATTTACCGATGTTTTATCGAACGAGAAGGTTATTACTGCTTCATCGGTTAGACCTGTGCTGAGACTGCTGACCAATGATCTCCTCGACCCTTCGCCAGAAGACAGCGAGTTAACAAAAAACCTCAAAGCAAAGATGATCGCTGTCTTGGAGGATAAATACAATGCTTTAGAAGGGCAAAAAATGCTATCAAAAGCAACTACTTTGGATTAGAGGATGACACGGGAGTGGATTTTCAAAAGATGTATTAGGCCACTTTTATCTGTATGACCAAAAATTACGGAGTATTTTAACAGCAAGTGAGCGCACCGGCGCCTGTCCTGCAGCGAGCGCTACTGTTCAGCTCCACACTCTACACAAACACTTCAATAGCGCACATTACTCTAGGTTAACATCATACTGAGCGGCCTTGTAAAGTTGCTACTACATACATCTTTCCGATGAAAAGCCATATTTGAGGTCGATGAATGATAGATGAGCGTTTGGATGTCCTGCCCGAGTGTATTACCACATAGACCAGCCGTTAACAATCTGTCCGTCACAGACTGTGTCATTCACTTAACCAGCCACACCAAAGTAAACAGGAGGAGAGCATAAAGAGACAGGGCAACAGTTTATAGTTTATTTATATAAAAGGTATATTTGTGTATAAAGTTGGTTATCATTACTATTTCCAGTTCCGCCCATTCTCCCTGTCATTTTTTCCTGTCCCGTCCCAATCATGTGATTCGTAGTGATTTTGTTTCCCATCCCGCGGGATTCCCGAAAAAATGTCAGCCTCTACTTTGGATCCTAGATACAGAAATAATTTTGAGGAGGAAGATATTAGAGACGAACTCATCGAAGAAATAATGCACATTACTGAAGATCAGCCAGAAAACACTCAAACTGAGGAGTCACTGAATGCAGGGGAAGAAACCGGCGCAGCACCTGCTGTCAAGAAAATGAATCTCGCACAGCTACTCGGCAAAAAAAAGCGAAGGCCACAATTCTTCCAAAGAGAGCGCGTGCCGGTGAGGAGTTAACGCACTATTTGCAAGAAGAGACAATCGATACCCGCGTCGACCCACTTGCTTGGTGGCGGAATAATGAAGCAAGATACCCTCTCTTGGCCACGGTTGTGAAAAAGTATCTGTGCATTTGCACTACAAGCACAACGTTTGAACGTGTATTCAGTGCTGCTTGAAACATTGTAACCCCAATTAGGTCTTCGCTTAAACCGGGCAAAGTCAACATACTAGTTTTTCTGGCAAAGAATTTAAAATCTGAATAGAAGACCAAGGTGGACTTGAACCTGCTTTAATAGTTAATATAGCCTACGTTGTTTTTTTTTGTTTTTTTTTCCAGCATCTGACTTATATTGTTACTAGTATTATTATTAGTTCTTCTTATTATTAGTTACTATGTATATTGTTACTGATTAGTAAAGTTCTTTAATATTTATTATTTAAAGGCTGCAGCCTTTGTACATGTATAGCATGTGACACTTGTTAGGCCTACTGTTACTATTTGTGAAGTTCTTCAAAATTTAATGTTTAATTATTATTATACTGTTACAAGCAGTAAAATTTGTTATTTAATATTTAACTAAATTATTTATAGGCTGTATTGTGTTGTTTCATTGACGGAAGTTCAAAAATAAACACGCACATTTGTACGGATATTTTAGCATCATTTTTGTCATTTCTTAATTTTTACATAAAATGTAAATTAACTTAGGTAGGCTACTTGGGTACAGAGGCTGGAACATTTTTGCCAGGGTCGATATTGTCCCCACCACTTTTTTTTTTTTTTTTTTTTTTTTTTTAAAGTAATTAAAATAACTTGCGGAAAGGATGCATTAAAGGAAAAGTGTGATCTTCATCATTCTTCATAATCTAATTCATACATGCAACAAACTTATTTTGCGCCGGCCAGAACATAAGCTCTAAACCGTATAAACAGTGAGGAGTTATTAATATCAGCAAGAACACGAGTGTTTGCGCTTGTATGATAAACGTTGTCACTATGTCGCGTGTCTGCGATCTCTCTCCTCCCACCCCCCGCAACGGTTGTTGGTGATTTGCCACCGTGGTAGTAAAAAATTGCCACCGTCACAGCCCTACTGGATGTTGTCTCTATTGATCAGATACAATGTTAATTCTCCTTTTCATTATGAATTTTTAATTCACTGGCTATTAAAGTGTCTCATTATGATTATTTTCTAGATTACCAGACAATGTACCATTTACATGGTGTGGCTAATCATATTCATTTGTGATTATCATTTTAAAGATCATTTTATCGAGATTACAGAAACATCCTAAGATTGGAATTGCCTATAAAGAATTCGGTTTTCCGAGGCGGTAAGCGACATCCTTTATGAAGACCCATTTCTGTCTGATAAGAAATGGCTATTAGCCAACAACATTTAGCGCTTAATGGTTGTACATGATGTTTAGAGGTGGGTAAATTTGAAATCAATATTCCTGCATTTATATACTGCTGTTCAACAATTGTGCCTGAGGATATCTTGTTTACTTTTCTACTAACGGCCTCAGACTAAACTTGAATGTCTTAAGATTTATTGCGAAAACCTCACAAGCTTTGGCAAAGCCAGCAACTAGATCTTCCGCTGAAAGGATCTTCCTCTCAATGTAGAAACCCAGTTCCCTAGTGCACAAATAAAAACCTTTGCAAACCTACAGATTGTGTTGCATTTTAAAATTTAAATCTTGTCTGACTTAAAGGTTCAGACAGCATTTATCCCCACTGACTTTGATTGATTGTATGAAAAAAAAAAAATTCTGAATGCTTTCGTATTTTGCTGAAAATAAATTAGTAAAAAGAAAATAAAATGCTAAAATGCTAAATGCTTTTAATTAGTAAAAAATGGGTGTCAAAAGAAATGTTTATATTATCAACCCAGTAAAAGCTGCATGTACTACATCCTAACCAAGATATTTATTTAAAAATGTATTCACACATGCATAAATCTCTTTTATGTAAAAATATATAAAGGAAAGTCTTGCAGTGACGAGCTTTTAATGAACAATTAATGTTTATTCTAATGTTGAAAAAGTCTCTCACTTAACCTTGATATATTCATGAAATTAAGTTCATGAGCATATAGTCTAGAGCACTCTTTGCATTTTATAGAGATGAAAACAAGTGATGTTGAGCCACAGAGACTGAAATTACAAATTAATATCATCAGTGTTTCTAAATCATGACATCTTCGGTTCAGAGCACATGGATGAGACTTAATCCTAGGTTTAATTATCAATTATCACATTATTTCTGCATGCACAAGGTTCAGCGTGACTTCTGTGTACACTGTTTGTCATCACACATTAGGGCTTTTACACCAGAGGAATGTTTTCAGTTACTGTACCCGCTTTTTGGCATGTTTGCACTGCAGGAACTGGGAATGATTTTAGTTATGGTGGGACTAAGTTAATTCCTACTTCAGAGTAGAGTCTAACCCAGCACAACAGGAACTACTAGTGATGCAAGTGTACGTTGATTAGCCAAAAACATGCCATTTGAAACACCGGGAGCTGTAGTTTTTAAAAAGCCATACATACTCCACAAACTAACTGCACGAAGATGGACTGATGCCGAAGTCCAGGCACTTTTCCATCTTCCAGTTGTTGACATTGTTGAATGGCACACTTAAATTACATTTCTGACGGCTGGCTTACGTCAGTTCAGAGTTCCTACTGGCAGTGCAAATGCAACAGGAAAATGGCCCTAGGGGAAAATGTAGTTCCCAGGGGACCATCCTTTTGGCTAGTTCCTATAACTGAGTTCCTATAACTACCTGGTGTGAAAGCCCCTATATAAGCTGCAGTGCTATTTAGCAATGTTGGTTAATCAAAGCAAGAAACTACAACAGAGAAACACTTTGATGGCATAGTGAACGATAGGGCTCACTGGGCGAAAGGAGTATTTTGAAATTCTATGATTAAGGGCTGCAGTGTCTTTGCACCTCTTGGGAGTGATTATTTTGTAGCTTTTCAGTTTTTCCATCCAATCTCTAAATTGCACGCTTGATCTTTAAGCAATAATTGCTTCTATTTTGACAGTTAGACGTTTATCCCATTGATGTGTGGCTTAAAGAAAAGAGAAAGAGACAGAAAGAAAATGGCAATGGTACAACAAAAAGATATGAAAAGAGAGCTCTAATAAAACCAACTGAGCTAAAAAGAGGAAGAGACAGAGAAACAAGAACGAGTCAAAGAGGACATTTGTATTGTTTTAAGCGGGCATTTCTGAAGCCCTCTCTAAATGCAGCTAAGAGCCGTGATCAGTGGAGGTTTATAGGAATGACTTAAGGTGAAATGCGCAATAATGGCATCTCCTTGTCGACAAGCCCTCTGTGAGAGTATCGGACCAGAATAGAGTTGAGACAGCCTGTTTACTGAGTCCTGAGCACAGCACTGGAAAATGTACCTGCATGGGAAGGTGAAGCTTCTGCATTAACCTTCACAGCACGCCGATCACTGAGCAACACCACTCACATCATTACTGTCCTAGTATAGATGATGGTGTTTTGTGATCTGAATGTGAAGAATTTAGGCACCTGATGACATGTTCTATCATTCTGTCTATAGTTTGAGTCTTCTGTATATCTGTCGTTCTGTCATTACATCATTCTTTGTGATGGTATGTCATTTTGTCTGCCGTTCTGTCTATGTCATTGTTTCTGTCAGTCGTCCATTCTATCATTCTGTAGATGTATCTATTGGGTTTGAGCAATTCTGATCAATTTATAGTTTGTGCATTCTATTTTTTATATTTCTACTGTTCTATTGTTCTATCGTTGCCATTCTAATATATTGTTCTGTCATTCTGTCCTATAGTTCTATCTATAGTTTGAGCATTCTGTCTTTGTCGTTCTGATATTCCGTCATTCTGTCATTGTTCATTTGTTTGTCAATTGTTCTGCCGTTGTATCTATTGATCATTCTTTCGATCATTCTGTTTTTTAATCGTTTGACAGAACGGTAGATAGAATGACTGAATGATGAAAAGACCAAAAAAAGAGAGACCGTAACAGAATGATGTAACAACAGGGCAACCAAACGATAGATCGATATAGAATGATCATTATATCTTTTGTCATTTATGCATTCTAACATTGTCATTCTATCAATTTGACATTGTATCTATCCATCTATCTGAGATTTGATCATTTTTATCATTCTTTCTGTTGTTCTATCTAAGTTATCATTCTGTTCTATCTATTGATTGTTTGGTCTTGCGTTGCCGTTCTATCTATCATTCTGTTGTTCTGTTGATCTATCTATCGTTCTATCATCCGATCTATCTGTAATTCTAGGAATGAACAGATGCAGCGAGAAGCTTTATCGACATCAGCAATGGAGATGTCAGGGTGTGGGTGAAGAGTCACATGGAACAGTGTGAAGTTGGAGGAAGGGAGAGAAAGAGCAGAAAGGAGATAGGCACATCGGTCCGCCGTGAGCTGCTTTTGTCTGCTGCTGATCTACGTCAAAGAGGATTAGCTGTGTTATGACATTAAAGTTGAAACGACGTTATCATCTGTAGCTGACAGGTAGGATTTGCTCCCTAATCGGACTACTAATGCACAGGGAGGTGAGACATCGTTGCACTCTGATTGGAGGAGGATTTTTTTATTTATTTGTTCTATTTATATTCGAAGACCTGCCTTTTTTATTTACTTAATCCACTCGACGGCCGCCGGCCTCAGAATGTAGACATTTCTATTGCTCTGATCTCAAAGACCTATTATGAGAAACAACAATGATCACATCCAGGAAATGGAAAGAGTAATTGTCCTCCTCAAGCTTTTTTATTCAACAGTAAAATTTTAATTTAAATAGATGCACAGTACCGAGAAAGAAAAAAAAAAAAAAGCATTTTTGCATCCGCAAATACTTGAAGCATTTTCTTTACTAAATCTCTACTAAAATTCTTTTCATCTCAGGGTTTGTGACATTTAAACGGATGTCCTTTCTTCTCACCTTTTGGAATTTCTCCGGCGTGCCTCTGCAGCCTGGCCTGCTGCTGATAAATAGTCTTATATTTTTATAACTAATGTTTTTATTGTGGTAGACCACACAGAGGGCAAAGCAGAACCTTTAAAATTTATCTAGTCTCAAATGGTGAAGGCTTCAGCGAATGTAAAGCACAGTACCTCACGAATATATCATTATACAGGCAAGGGGGCCCACTGTAAATCACTCACACACACACACACACACACACACACACACCCCATAACCTTGACGTCTTTGTAAAGGCAGTAAAGCTTTGGCTATTTGTTTGTAAATGGGTGGGGGTTTGGCGGTTGATTTTGGTGCTTCACATATCCCTGCAAGTGTATATAAGTCAGTGGTGGGGGGTTTCGGTTTTGGATGTGAATAGATGCTTGTCAAGTCTTGTCATGGCTGCAGTGGTGTGATCATAAGCTACATGAATTGAAAAGGTGTTTTTGGAGGCCAAAGGACAGTACACTAAGTAAAAAAGGTACAAAAGCTGTCACTGGGGTGGAACCTTTTCAAAAGGTACTTTATTTTTCTCTAAAAGCTGCGTATTAGCACCTTGAAGATACATATTAATATCTCTAGTGTACATATTAGTACCTTTTGAAAGTGCACTGCCAAAGTACAGATTTTGTCTACTGATATTGTCACAAGCCAATAATACAACACAATACACCTGGACACTAAGGTTTGTTTATTTTTACACAGGGTTCCCACGGGTCCTTGAAATCCTTGAAAGTTTGTGAATCTTGAAAATGCTTGAATTTATTTTGTATTATTATGGAATTTTTGGTCCACTGATGTGTTATTTCGCCAACACTTCGTGGAATATGCATACTAGCTTGCTTGATTTACGTTAGTTACGCGCATTTATGCGTTACTTTAAGTGTTTCCCGCGTGAGGTACTTTGTGTTGTACGTTGCCATGATGTTCACGTGTGAACGAAACTACTACAATGGTACCTCAACATTTCACAGACACACTGTGTTCAGTAAACATAAATAAACATAAAACATTTGTGATAATCTGTTGCCCAAATATTTTATTTAATGTAATGATGAATTGCTTTGCTTGTTAAGATAATGTAAACCCATGAGGCAAGAAAAACTTAAAAGCATATTCATATATCTTAAAACTTCTGGTAACATGAGCCTAAGCTCTTTTCAATAAAATTCATGCAAAACTTAATATCAGATCATTTTAGAATACAGTATAGGATGTACCGAATATTCTTCAGTATTATGCAAAACAGAAATACGACAAATAGAATATCAGATCTCTGTCATATGGCCAAAAATAAATGCAAAAAACATGCTTTTTTGCATAGTTGTGTTTGACACATGAAAACTGTAACAATGTATCTTACAAGGTAACATGAAGTAACCTTGCTCTCACTTGAAATGTGTCCCCACATTAAGTCCTTGAATTTGAGGGTATTGGACCTGGAAAGTCCTTGAAAGGTCCTTGAATTTCAAGTTAACCAAGGGGTGGGAACCCTTACAGCAAATTAGTCTCCAGTGCACTTTGTTGAAGGTTTATGCTTTTTGTATGATCTGACTACTACAAAAACATATTTTTTCTAGTAAAATCACACCATGAAGTTCCACCCCTAAACCTGACCCTCAACGAAAAATCAACCCATGGTTCTTGGAAATATCTGACTCTGCCTACATTTCTGCAAAACCTGAAATAAATTATTCTGTTGGTGCATTTTGCTGTACTTTTCAGATGCCATGTCCACAGGAGGCTCTATAAGCTACAGTCAAACAAAATTTATTTAGATACCTTCAACATTTCTCACATTATCACAGTTTATTTTCTGTAGTTTATAAAACGGTAATAAAATATGACAAGAACGCAAGACTTACTGTAAACTGTGTCAGAACAAATTCATCTTGATAATGTCAGATAGAATGACTTTGATAGAAAGGTATGTAACAAAACATGGTCAGGTCAAAGTGTCAAATCAAATTTTTGGTCCCAAATTTTTATCAATTTTACTGGTAGTCCACTGTATGAAGAATTTGGGTATAATATGTCACAGTTTACTTTATTTTGCTATCCTCACTTACATGAACTAGTGTTTTGCACCCACTAGTAAAAAAAACAAAAAAAACATCTAAAGTTATATCTGGTGCGTGCATGAATAATTTTTGGTTTAACTGTATATAATTTTTCTCCATTGCATGTTCATGTCTATTAAACAGTGCAGTGTAATGGAAAAAAAAAAATGGTTGCACGGCAGTTTCACAGTGAAATTTCTGTGTCTGGCAGTAAATAGCATGTTTAATTTTCTCTGAAACAGATAATTGTGACTGTGGCCACGTTTTATGATGTTGCTTGTTTATATTAGGGAAGTTCAGAAATTAAATGTCCTTTGAGTGGCTTTTTATATGCTACACGCTGAATCATATATACCACCTCTGAGTCAAATAATATTCAAAATAACTTCTTCGTACTTAATTCAGTTTCTTTTTTATAGACCCTCTATCTTACCCTTGAGTTTTACAAAATGTACTATATTTATTTGTCACACGAAGTTAGCAATATCACCCACCAGGCTTAGTAACTGTATGGTTTAATCTGGAGGATAGGGAGGTTATAAAACTGCAGTTTCAAAGTGCCATGCTGGGTTACTGCAGGGCTATAAAGACGTTCCTCAGATTTAGACTTACCACAGATTTGGGCCTCTGTGCCACATTTTAGCAACAAAGTTTGTTACTTTTAAAACACCTAGTCCTGCAATTAGTATGCTGTTTGCGTCTGGCTAACTTTTGACTGGACTAAAGACCATGATGCGAGCTTAAAAAGATATGCTTAAAGCTTTTAAAGAAAAGAACAAAATTGATTTTTCTTGAGTCATTTAGCCAGGCTGCAACACTAATAGCCTTCCATTAAGTGACTATGCCCTCTGACTGCAGACATTGAAGTGCCATTTGGCACACAATTAAATAAATGAAAGTTCGTGTCAACACAGCATTTGATGTATAAACAAGCATCATTTATTCTGATCGTGAGACCATTTGGGCTTTGATTAATTTGAATGCTCAGATTGCCATTACTGAGCAAACAAGCTATGTGGCTTTTGTGTGTAGGCGAGGTTGGGGTAAGCTGTGTCAGTCCATTAATCTAGCAAACATGCAGAATTTCTGTCACATGACCATAAATGTAGAAAATATTCAAAAGTTGCAGTTGTCTGTGACTGAGAAAGCAATTTTGTGCAGTTTTTTTTTTTTTTTTTTTTTTTAAATGTCAGAGTAAATTATATCTCTCTAGTTCTACATTAAAAATTAAATAAAGATTTATTTATTTATTTTTGCAAGCATGTACCTGTATGTGTGTTTCTGGATCAGTGGTTTCACACCTAAACTTTTGGTTTGCCCTTTCGTAATAGCCTCCAGTGGTCCTTGTTATTCTTTTTAGAGAGTGAGGATTGTGTCCACAGGGCTTTGTCGGCCATCACAGTTCACTCACACACTCATCCACCCGCTCGAGGACCTATTAACCCACCACTGATCCTGGAAAGACCTCATGCTCCCATTCTATTTAAAACTCTACCATTTAACCTACACCGGAACTGGAGTATGTCATTACTTACACAATTCATTATTTCAGAGTGTCCATTAGTTACAGGCTTCACTCATTAAATGCTCCTTTTTTGGTTTTAATAAGCGACTTTTAAATGGCTGCTTCACTCACCTGTAGCCTAATCACTCTTTGAGTGATCTGGGATGATTAATCCACATGAAACTGGAGCGAGGACATTGTTTCATTACACGGCAATCTCGCAAATAGTATTATGTCAAGTCTGATATTTTTTCTTTGAATCGGTTTTTCCAAAGACAGCCACACAGGTTGTCCCAGGTGGTGCGTCTGCGAGTGGGAGATTATGTGATTCTGATATAATAATACTGAAGTCTTAATAATGGGATACAGGTGTGCATGTGTGTGCGGTGTGGTGACTGTTTATCAGTTGTGGCTTTGCAGCAGTGTTCCCCGTGAATGGTGGCTGGACTGATAACATTGTTGCTTTTTTAGTTCACACAGAAGGGCCACAGCAACTGCAACAGGTACTCAAAAGCAGACATACATGTAAATAGAAAGAGAATGTTGCAGCAAAATGGCACAGTTTTGGTTTCAAACTCTAAGCTGTCTGCTTAGGCATTCAAAGGCTTCATATGCAAATTCTTAACGACAAATGCTGTTCCAGAAGCTAGGAAGCAAATTTATGCTGTCTTCTAAGATGCCTTGTTTTGACCAAATTCATAGGCAGTTTCACATGTATGTATTGCGACCAAGCTGATTAGAAAATTCAGCAAAGATGATTATAAGCACTTTATTCAAGACCAAAAAGTATTAATAAAAAATGGTTCCACCAAAAATTTTCACCTAATATTTAATTTAATTAATTTTGTTTTTTCTATTTATTTCATTTTATAATTTTGTGCTTATTTGAGTATGTTCTGTCTTAGTTGCTGCTATCTGCACCATATTGTACAAAATTAAAGCAAATCACAAAATTACCCTGCTCAAACTGTATAAAAATTGATAATCATCTGGTATACAATTGCAGTGTTACTTGATCTGTTAAAAAAAAGTAATAATTTAATTGTATCTTTATTTTATTGTCTGTTATAAAAAGCTTGGTGAATTAACAGTGGAAATAAAAATTCTGTCAGTTAATTTTAGCTATTAATAAATACATTTTAGCTTTAAATTGAATTTGGTTTGAATTACATTTACATTGTAATGTCATTAATGAGCTTAGCCTCGGTTGTCATGTCTATCTCATCATCTTCGGATCTACCTGTGCACACTATAATCAATCTATGCGAAATCATCTCAAAATCATTAAGCAGAGCTCCAGATGATTTTTCCTTCATTGTTGTTTTGTTTTTGTTTTTTTTATAGGAGCAGCTGATTGAATTGAGACGTGTGAATAAGAAGCTGAAGAACTCTGTACGTTTACTGAAGACCCCTTTGACAGGTAAATTAAAGACTGGTGTTTATATTTTCTTCTGTGATAAGCTGTTTAATTCAAGTTTTAACCCTTCCTGGGATCCCTTCAGACCTGACATTGCAGATTCCGTCCTCATTTCCTTGGCTCTCATCCCACCTCCTCTCTGGAATCTTAACTTCCCCTCCCTGTGCATGTGGGGTGAAGTCAGGTTAACACGAGGTTATCTGGAGATGGATGAATCTGCCGCCGTTTGTTGGCTTTCATTTTTGCCACTGCGGTATAACGACCTGATCTTTCATCACTCTTTCTTTCTTTCCATGTCCCTCTCCTCCACCGCTATTTCCAGCTCTCCGTCAACACAACACAGATGCTCGCGGTCGGCAGTGCGTCAGCCCTATCTCTCTGTGTGTGTGTGTGTGTGTGTGTGTGTGTGTGTTTTTAACCAAGGAGCTGGTTTGTTGGTGTATGTGCTTTTTGCGTTTGTCTTGCAAGGTCACTGACAGAATAGATTAAAAGCACGTTGTTCCTCAGGGAAAGAACAAAAAAAAAGAACAGAATAACCGTCTGTCTGTCAGAAGGATTGACTCCCTTGTCATACACAGGTATTCTCTCCAGCAGTCCCTGTTCTCTTTCAGTGCATGAATCATAGGCTGAGTGTTATTTTGGGTAATTCGTACTTGGGAGGTGTCATCCCCTCAAAAAATATAGTTAAAAAGCATTACTTGGTTATGACTTAATTTGATGTGACTTGTAAACAAAATTCAAAAACCAAATGACTTTGGCTAGGTAAGATTAAATTATATATTTTTGATGAATTATGTAAGAAGAAAAGAGAAATTACGTTATTTTTTAGATTAATAGGTATATTGCATTGATGTATTTATAATTTCTTTTTTTTTTAATAAATGATACTTTATTAATAAATTCTATTTGCAATAAATATATAACGTGTGAATAATGTTAATTTTTACATGCATATTATTGAATCTCTGGGACCCCAAACATAGTTATTTTCAGCAGAGTACAATGTAAATATAAATACATAAAATGTAAATTAACATAAAAAATTAATTACTTAAAAATATTACACAGATCTCTGAAATACTTGTTTCTGATTGGTGTTTTGTGTCATACAGTGATCAAATTATTCTAAAATAATGACAGTCTGACCAATGGCAGATCAACCTACTTGAAAACAGTTGTTATATTCGCAAGTGGCACAAATTACAAACGCCACCTTTAACGAGGCATTATTTCTGTTGCATCAGTCCTCGGTGCAGGAAAACATTGCATATGATTTGCATGTTAATGATGTGTTTATACACTGGACGGTGGTTCTTCAGAGAAAAACAGAGATGATTAATATCTGAAAACCTCAATACTGTTGCATATGGAGGGTTTGTAGAACACAAGACGCAAACTCGCTATGTATTTTTCACCTTCTTTGGCTCTTTTATTTACAGCTTTTTAATTAAAGCTGTTAACAAATAATTTGTGCCTTGCATTCATCATTCCATTTGTGCCTACTTTACCTGTCTGCTAAATATTTTAAAATCAAAGAAATGACATACTTAAAGCTATAAGTTACTTCAGTTGTAGAATAATGTGTGAATGTTTTAGAGTATCAGATGTAACCTTATAAAATGATGGAATTGAATTGCCGATATGTAAAGGTTCAGTTTGATTCAGTAATATTATGGTTATAATTTGCTTTAATAGACCATAACTGTCAAGCATTTACCTCTCTTAAGGTGTATATACAGGATGCATTACAGCTTATTCGAGGAAATGGAAAACACAAAGATGAAGGAGAAACATCAAACAGGTATGGAATGAAATCAGAAGATGTTCACCTCACTGAAAAGGGTTTTGGTGTTGAAGTAGTGCACATCAAGGGAAGCGTGTAAAGGCTTGATGTAGGGCAAAAAGCCTGATTGAGTGAACCTCCTGTCCAATCACTGCAAACTGTCATTTCATATCTCCTCAGACGAATCAGAGCCCTTTTGCCTCGAGAATCAGTTTTAAATCAGTCATTACTGTTTTACCTCAAGTGAAACGCAGGGAGACACTCGCTCCCTCCCTCAGTATTCTGTATGGATAAAGCTATGAGGAATTAAATTAAAATCAAATGGGATTTCAAGAGGCTGAATGCTTGTGGAAATGATTTATGCCCCATTGTACTGCCACTTGAAAAGGATGCCCACATCTTTGAGATCTTCATGCCTGAGTCTTCTGCTTTAAGGTTGCAAGTATGCATTCTTTCGGTTAGTATTTTTTGTTTGTCTAGAAAAGGGCAGCATCATTTTTCCACCTTGCGTAAGGTGTAGAGACATTGCTAAATGAGCGGTTCACAAAGCATTACGCCCACCTCCCTGTTTTTATTCACCTGTTAGATGACAGGTCTGTGGGGTCATCTGAGACCACTGTGCTTGCTTTCACATCATGTTGTAGCCTATTGTTGAGAACGAGCTCTTCTGTGGCACCTGTGCCAATAAACAAATCAATGTTATTTACAAGTAAAGCTAAACATCATTGGACTCTTTTCACAGGCTGTGATGATGGAAAAAAAACAAACAAAAAAAACTATTAACGCTGCTGTGAGGGTGTTTCTAATACAGCAGCTGTGGTAGTAACGGTATTTAACATCATTCTGTCTTCTGACTGCCATTATCAATCTCTCTCTATTTTTTCCTTCTTTTTGAAAGTTGTGAAAACGCTATAGTGAAGTATTTTGCGATAGTGTTGTGAAAAACTATGATATATAAGTTGTTATTTTCTTAAAACCCTTTGTCATCTCATTCATGTTTCTGCAAATTTGCAACTGGCACACCAGATTTGACATGATGATTTCAAATGACGTCAGATGCTCTCTTTTGTCTTGAACTATTATGCTATTTGATTATTTTCAATTACAAACTTGATAAAGATGAATGTTGCATGTGCTTTAGCGGTGCATCACGTCATCAATTTATATGAGCCTATTTCTGAATAAGCTCTTGTGTGCTTGTGGAAGCGTGTGTTATTGCTTTGAGTCATTGCTTTTCTATCTCTGAAGATTTGTCTGCATCTACATCATTTGCATGAAAGTATCTGATTGGATGAGACACAGTCAAATATGTGTGCTTTAAAGTTTTGAGAAACTGGTGTAGCTCAAACATTCTGGTCTATTAATTGATGTCTGCTGAGTGCTTTTGAACTCGCCTTTCAGATTTGCACATGAAGCGCTTTGATGTATTGGGCAGTGCAGCAATTCATCAAAATCAATTGGCGCTGCTTCAAAACATTTGTAGCTGGCTGGATTTGGTTCATGGGGTCACTAGTTGATGAGCCCTGATTTGGGCATTTATTTGTCTGGATGTGTCATTCATTGGCTTGTTGTGTCTTGTTAGATTTCTTCTGTCTGCTTTGATCTCAGACAGGATGAGGACTTGCTTAGTTTTACTACGACAAAACACAATTTCAATTGATCAATTTAATCAATTTAGTTTCTTTGATCAGTATTTTAATTTGAAAGAACATCTGACCTTTTGTATGAAGTTCACATGGTCATAGTCATTAATTATGCAACATAAATAATTGTTTATGATCATGGATTAAATGGGGTTTTAAATCCCTGAATTTCAACGTGGTCTCAGTCTATGGACTCTGACTACTGTATCTCACCCACAAAGGGAAAGAAATTGGAATCAGCCTCAGTTTGCTGCTACGCACACTTAATATTTTTATACAAGATCTCCAGGTTAATAGTTTTTTTTGTTTGTTTGTTTGTTTGTTTGTTTGTTTTTTTTTTGTTTTTTTGTTTTTAACTCGATTGATTCATCTGTTATTGAATGTGACATTGTTTTTCTTTAATCATGCAAATGAATTGATTGAGAAGTCTGGTAATTAAACCTTTTATTAAGGTATGTGAGATGGAAAAGCTCAGTTCAGGCCTGCTCAGAAATGATGTCATTAATGTCAAGTGATCAAAACCCCCTAGTGCATTTATGAAAAGCGGTATATCAACTATGTTCTGAGTGGTCAGCTATGACTCTTTTATACCTCCCATTATAGGATTTCAATTCCCTGCCACCTCCTCCTTACCGAGCTTAATTTGCTCTTAATAGATTTAATTAGCTTTGGAACATGGCCCAGCTGGATAATTATGACGTGGATGGTTGGTGGTACAATGGAGCGGATGTGTAGGATTGAGCCCCGCTGGCCCAGTGGTGGAGGAGATGGAAGAATTAAAGCACTATATTGTCAGAATTGACTTACTGCTGTACTGATGTTATTTTTCTCTCTCTATCCTCCCCTCTCTTAGTGTTCTCCTTGATTCCATCTTGTTGGCAACATAGAGAGCCATTGGCCATGTCCAGAGTCATCACCGTCTAAATGTGCTGATAGATTCAAAGTGATGCACCATCCATCAGAAAATGTATTAAATTGCTCCTGCCAAGACGGACTTGACTAAGACGATAGACGCACTCTAACTTTAGTGGTTTCTCTAGGACATTTTCTGTCCAAAGGCTACCTGCCTACAGAAAGGATGAGGTCAAGCATGCCCCTGCAATCTTTTTGAGCTAAACCAAAAAATTTATTTGTATATGTATATGCACTTGCAAAATATAAAAATTGTTCAATTAGATTTTTGCAGTGAAAAAAAAAAAAAAAATAAACAGAAATAATAAAAAGAATATTTATTGGATTTCAATTTATTTTTTAAATGGTTTCATTTATTAAAATTTTTTTTTTTTCTTCCAGTCCTTTGTGTAAATAGGCCACCTACTGGCAAATAGTGAAGACAGAAATTGCCACACACTCGAGTTGATTTAGCCATCTAGTATTCGAGTAGTCAAAATTAACAAAATGCTCATCCATTGATTCTACCAACCATAGGATTGTAAATTATTAACAGATTTTAGATTTTCTATTTCATGCTTGTCACCAGAGAAATTCATAATGTTAAATTTTTGTGTGCGTGATTGTCATTCAGGGCAGGCGTCAAGCGCAAACTTGAAATCCATGTAGCATTTCGAGCAGCGGTGAGAACGTGCAGAGCGAGTGATTGATGACTTCCATGCTGTGTAAAATGATACAACCCCCCCCCACCTCACCATCATACCTGAGATATTGCATTGCAAATTGTCTCTGCATTGGTAATGGTGTGAATATAGCCATAAATCCCAGATTCCTCTTACCTCGTTGCATGTTTCTCACAGCAGTGTGGTGAACATGGAGATCAGTCTTTAACATGTTGTCATTAACTTTCAAGAACATTTTTTTTTTTTCATTGAAGCAGAGATTAAAACGCAAATTAAATTCAGTGTTGAGCTCAGTCATGAATGTGAGCCTACTTTTACAACCCTGTATTGTACTTTGTCTGTACAATACCGGGTTATTTATCACTGAGATACCATTATAGTTTTTAGTGATATTTTTTAATTAGTTTGTGTTTTTTTATTTTCTGTTTTAAATTATTCATTTTAATTTTAAAGTTTAGTATTTTTTTAAAAATATATTGTTTTCATTCATTTTAATTTTAATTAATTTTAAAGTACAATAAAAAACAATGTTTTCTCTATGTAAAATATAATTTTTATTTTTTTCCCCTTTAAATTGTAGAGAGAAATGTTTTTGTGAGATTGACCCGTGTTGCAGCTGATCTGCTAGTCATGTTAAGTTGTAAAGGAAATCTGTGGAGTGCATTGGGAAAGACTTCAGATATTCTGGAGTTATGATTGGAATACTAATGGTGGCTGAAGATGCAACTGACTTTGCAATCCTCACCCTCGGGGCCAGTGCAGTGAGACCAGAGTTAGAGTACATGGCTGCATTAGAGCGCCGCTACCTCCTGTAACCTTGAGGCTTGTTGGCAGCTTGATGCACAGTTTTGCTGCTGTGCGTTTAGACATGACTATAAATATAAGGCTGATGGCCACCCCAGAGAAAAGTGAGGCGGTGTGGTCGATGAACTTGAGTACTGCATGTTGATGCATAGACACTCTGCTCATAGATACACAATATGCATGTGATGTTTTCCCCCTCTCCAACACAATAGCTTTAAGGGCTTTATTCCCTTGTACACATCAGTGTATTGTGCACAATCAATCAATAAGACAATGTGAAAGATGGACAAGGTTTTGTGTGAATGAAAATAGCAAAAGTGCTTCTGGCAGATTATTTGATGGAGAAATCAGACTGCTCATGTGCAAGGACATGAAGGAGAGGGATAGAGGACTATAGGAATCACAAACACTATGATTCAATTAAATAAATATATGCAATGATGTTTTAATATGTGCTTTTTAATTATTTAAGCGCATGTAGATTACATACAGTGGGTACGGAAAGTATTCAGACCCCCTTAAATTTTTCACTCTTTGTTATATTGCAGCCATTTGCTAAAATCATTTAAGTTCATTTTTGTTTTCCTCATTAATGTACACACAGCACCCCACATTGACAGAAAAACACAGAATTGTTGACATTTTTGCAGATTTATTAAAAAAGAAAAACTGAAATATCACATGGTCCTAAGTATTCAGACCCTTTGCTGTGACACTCATATATTTAACTCGGGTGCTGTCCATTTTTTGAATAGTTCAATTAGGACATTTAAGTAATTTTTATAAACGTGCTTAGAAAAAAACATTACTGGTGTGCATCTTGAGACAACAAAGGCACTGATATATTTTAAGAACAGTCAGTGCAAGTTTATTTCAATTGAAACCGCTAAGACTTACATTTTAGTCTAGGACTAGGCTTAAGCCTTGTCTGTGAAACCGGGGGTATGTAATTTAACAGTTTTGTTCAATAAAACCATATGATTACTTGCTTTTGATACTTTATTTGAACTAAATATTATTGCCTCATTGCTATTGTATAGGCTATGTATTTTAAGTCATTTTAAAGGCTGTTGTTTGCTTAGGTCTATTTTTATTACCACAAAATAATTAATTATAATTACTCGATTAATCGTCAGAATAATCGACTCATTACTCGATTACCAAAATAATCGTTAGTGACAGCCCTAGTGTGTACCTTCATGCACCTTTTAGGGGTAGATAATACACAAAATTGTCCCTTTACTGCTCCAGTGACAAGCTGTTGTACCTCTAAAGGGGAAATTACTGTGCTTTTTTTTTTTTTCTGTCAGTGTATGTAGCCAACTCATTTATGTTTTAGGAATAACGGGAATATAGTGGGAGAGTAGACAGGAAACACCAGGTAGACTGATCAGAGATGCACCTGCACACAAGCATTGCCACACAACATGACAGAGCATGTTCATTACCCACCAGGCCCACAGACCGTTCACCTGGAGCGGCCTGGGTTCAGGCGTTCTGCTCAAGGGTAGTCTCAGCCTTAGGGCACCATACCTGCAGGACGTCATGGACCCGCTGAAATGCAATACACACAGAAAAGTGTCAAGTAGTGTCCAAAATGATCAGCTTCATTGTAATTGGCTGACTGCTGCATAATTAATTCATGAGTCAAGGGCACACAGGTTTGTTTTATCAGTTTGACTTTGACAAGTCTTGTTTACAGGGTATGAGCCTGCTGCAATAATCACCTCAAGGGTCTTTTATTTGAGGCACGTAGTAGCAATATCCTCAAGCTGATCTGTATAATCAACTGCTTTTTTATGAGTTATGACCGTGAAATAATCAGTACTCATGACTTTTCTTTTCTTTCTTTCTTTTTTTGGAAATTAGAATAGAATGATTTCTGAAGGATCATGTTTCCCTGAAGACTGGACCAGTGGCAGCTGAAAATTCCACTTTGCTATCACAGGAATAAATTACATTTTAAAATATATTAAAATGAAAAACAGTTATCATAAATTGCAATACTTTTTCACAATATTACTATAATTTGGCTGTATTTTTGACCAAATAAACTCAGCCTTATTAAGTATGCAAGACTTTCAAAAACATTAAAAAATATATTACCTACATATACACACATTTCTTAGTTCTTCAGTAGTTTGCAAGATGTAATGTAAGCAAATAATGTAGTGATAAACAATTTTCTTGAATTTTCATGAACTTTTGATATTGTGAGTGATGCCATAGAAACTTCATTTTTGGAGTTTGTTTCTGTAAGACTAGCACACAAGTACAGTAGTATTACAGTAGCTCAAGGATACAGGATACGACCCTAGAGGTAGCAGCCCTAATCTTCAACCCTGGTCTACACCACCTTCTCGTAATGCAGACTTATCCGCTGTATTGCACATTTAATGAATATTAAGTACCGAACGCTTCAACTCAGCAATCCATATCGGTACATGAATCTGCAGTTACAATCCATCCCATCATTAAACACTCCATCAACCTCTGTCTCCCTTTAATGATCCTCGTCTCCTTTCTTTCACACTCTCCCACCTCCATCTGGTCAAGGGCTTCTTCAGTTCTGTACAGTCAACCTCTCTCAACCAAGGAGGTCACGCATGTGGACCTCCTCTGCTATTTCAAAACTTTCAAGAGTTTTCCCTTGAGTAATGAGTGTCCTTGCTGCTTTCTGTGACACATTTGTGTACGTATGTGTGAAAGGGACAGAAGCCGAAAATAAATTTGAGGAAATTGATGAAGTGGGCGTTCAGTCGGTCTTCTCTGAGGTGACTGATTTTAATGATCCGACGAGATTGCAAAGCCTGTCCATGTGCATGTATTACAAACTCTATCATAGATCATTGAGTAGAGCAGAAACCGACAGAAAGAGAAAGAGGGAGGGGGGAAATGCATAGCAGCTGTTCATTAAAATGCAGTTGGGGTTGCGTTTGGACCCCAGGCGGAGTGCCAGATTTGCACATCTGAAGCCTCTGGCCCAGATTAAACTCTCACCACTTTACGTTTCTGATTTGCGTTCTGACAACGGCTCCAATTACCAACATTTTCAGCGAGGGTTAAATACATCCGCCTGTGTGAAAGCTCACACCCTCTGTGCCCAATCATTGCACTTGGGTTTGTGATGGTACGCAGGCACTGAAGCGCAGATTACAGCACAGCAGTCATATGCTGCACACTTCCTCGCCTCTGTGTCCCACCTCAAACTCCAAATGAGCTCAGTTAAAGTGCTGCTCTGCTCAACTAGGGTGCATTTATTAATTAATCAGGCTTAATAAGGCGTGCAACTCATCACACGGTTTATGCTACAGACATTAAAGATACCTTATTCTACTACTTGTTCAGGAGATGCATTCTATTACTAATCAAAGTGATTGCACTAATGATTTTTCCTATAGAGACTTCATAGAGGCCGGTAAGCAAGTAACCAACAACTAGAACATTGAGTTGGCAAGATTTAATTTTTTTTCTTTTTTGAAAGAAGTCTTTATTCTTTATTTGACCAAAAATACAGAAAAAACTGTAATATTGTGAAATATTTTGCAATTTAAAATAACTGTTTTATATTTTAATATAGTTTGAAATATTATTTATTTCTGTGATGCAGTGATGAATTTTCAGCATCCATTACTCCAGTCACACGATCTTTCATAAATAATTGTAATATGCTGATTTGGTACTCAAAATATTTCTTGTTATTTTCAATGTTAAACAGTCATGCTGTTTAATGTTTTTGTGGAAACTGATTATTTTTCCCCCTCAGGATTTTTTGATGAATAGAAAGTTTAAAGAACAGCATTTATTTGAAATAGAAATCTTTTGTAACATTTGAAATTTTGTAACATACTGAAATCAAGACTGAGGAAACTTCTCCTTGAGAAACAGAGCCATTATCCTGTAAGCGGTGCCATGCAGTGTCTCTTTTGAACTTGTTTTTGTTGCGGCCTTTCTTCAACTAATGGCTTTGTGGACTTGTAGAAAATAAACTCCCTTTAAATTGTCAAGGCTATTTTCACAGCTAGTGGTTTAAAGGGTTAGTTCACCCCAAAATGAAAATTATGTCATTAATTACTCACCCTCATGTCGTTCCAAACCCATAAGACCTTTGTTCATCTTCGGAACACAAATTAAGATATTTTTGATTAAATCGGAGCTATCTGACCCTCCATAGACAGCAACGCAATTGTAATGTTCCCAGGTCCAGAAACGTAATAAATACATCAGTAAAACAGTCCATGTGACATCAGTGGCTCAGCTTCAGTTTTGCGACGCTACGAGAGTACTTTTTTTTTGTGCAAAGAAAACAAAAATAACATAATTTACTCACAAATTCTTCTCCCCGAGTTACGCCTTCCCACCATTTTGGAGAGTACCCAAGAATGTATTTGACGTAATCAGCATTATTTACGTTCAGGGGTAAAGCGCGCATGAACGTATAATCTGCGTAATAAGAGTTGTTTATGCTTGGGGGAAAGCATGCGTATGTATTGTGATACTCTCTAAAATGGCAGAAGACATAACTCAGGGGAGAAGAATGTTTGAGTAAATTGTTATTTTTGTTTTCTTTGCACAAGTTGAGCCACTGATGTCATATGGACCTGTTTTACTGATGTATTTACTACGTTTCTGGACCTGGGAACATTACAGTTGCGTTGCTGTCTATGGAGGTTCAGATAGCTCTCCGATTTAATCCAAAATATCTTAATTTGTGTTCCGAAGATGAACAAAGGTCTTACGGATTTGGAACGACATGAGGGTGAGTAATTAATGACATAATTTTGGGGTGAACTAACCCTTTAAGCTTAAAAAAAGGATAATAAAAATTGAAATCTTATAAATGTATTTTTGTTTATATTATAATAGTTTTAAACACAATTTCTGTTTGAGCAATGGATTTTCATAGTTTAAGATAGAAAGTCTACATAATTTACATGAAGTATTTAAAAAAAAAAAAATTCCAAGACCAATTTAATCTGACCTTCATAGGTTACCTACAAAAAATAAAACTCTTAGTTGAATAAAAATTAACCCCTGGGACATTAAAGTGCTCAAGGTTGAAGAGACACCAATATGTACTTTCAAACAACAACATCTCTTGTTGTGCATTCAGTCTGGCTAAATTAAGTCTACAGCCTTCTCTTCCATTCGTCTTGGGACCTCTGAGACCTCAAAATGGGGTGCCCTTACGAAAGTAAACACACAGCATACTGCACAGCACTGTGCCCTGTTTATCCAACAAACAATTAAGCAGTAACACGAGCATAGAGTTTCCATCTTCTTTGTTTTCCCCAGAGGCACAGCCTTGGCAATACAGCAGGGGCTCCAGTGTCTCTCAGCACTTGTGTATATAGCATCACTGCAGCTGCGGTTGCATCGCCTTGGATGGATTTGGCCGAAACCTACTCACTCACGGTTCTGTTTGACGTATGTGTTCATCTACAGCTCCTGCTTCTTAAATCTCACAGAAACCTGTAAAAAAAAATTGGTTCTTTGCCAAGATAGTCATGTCACAACTGGCTCCCTGTCACACATTTTGTCTTCCATTCTCACACTTCTTCCTCTTTTTCCCACTTCCTTTTTCTAGTCTCAGGTGGCACACCCTTGGACCTCCCACAGTCTGTTAACTGACTGCCTGATGCATATTGCACACAAAATATACAAGATCTGGCTGTAACTGTGGTTTCAGATGCGGTTGGCTGACTTTATGCAACTTTATGCTATGTTACAAGGTACCGGCTGATAGAGTATAAAGTTTTAAGGAAGAAGTAATCATTGTATTTGCCAAAGTTTCCAAGGTTACGAGCATTTAAAGAGTTTTGTGGCACATAGCAGTAAGTCAAATAGTCCAAAGGCACAAATGTTTTGCTTTATGAATGTGAAATAATCAGTAGTTCTGTTTTCTGTGTGCCATATCAAGGATCAGTATTTGCTGTTCAGTTATTTTGAATGATTTTTTTCCCCCCTACAATGATCTATTATTGTGGTATCAACTCTTTCGGATAAAACAAACAAAATTAATTCTGTTAGTCGCTTGTTGGTTTTTCCAAAATAAACAGCAAAGTGGACTATTATGATTTTTTTTGTGTGTGTGTTATTTATATACTATTATAGAATTTATTACTATTTTAAAATTAGGTCTAATTTAAAATTTTTCAAGGTTTTATTATTATTATTATTATTATTATTATTATTATTATTGTTATTATTATTGTTATTATTATATAATTTTTTACATTTGTGACCCTGGACCACAAAACCAGTCATGAATAGCAGGGGTATATTGTAGTAATAGCCAAAAATATATTGTATGGGTCAAAATGATTGATTTTCCTTTATGCCAAAAATCATTAGGATATTAAGTAAAGATCATGTTCCATGAAGATATTTTGTAAATTTCCTACTCTAAATATATCAAAACTTAACTTTTGATTAGTAATATGCATGGCTAAGAACTTCATTTGGACAACTTTAAAGGCGATTTTCTCAGTATTTAGATTTTATTTATTTTTTTATTTTTTTTGCACCCTCAGATTCCAGATTTTCAAATAGTTGTATCTCGGCCAAATATTGTCCTATCCTAACAAACCATACATCAATGGAAAGCTCTTTTTTTGACCCTTATGACTGGTTTTGTACTGGTTATGACTGGTTTTGTTGTCCAGGGTCACATTTTACTTTTACTACTTTTTTTTTATTTTTTTTATTGTAACTGTTTCTAGTTATCTTATTTATCTTATATTATTTATCTTATTATTTTTAATAATAATCTTAGTTGCAAGTTATTATTAAATTATATTTTTTTTTTCACTTTTAAGTTTAATTTTATTTCTGCTCAATTTCGTTTTAATGAAAACAATAAAAGTTTTAGTTTCAGTTAACTACACTGAAATTAAAAATGTGGCTACATCAGCGTTATCCATGGCCATCTTGAACCTTCTTCCAAATCATTTGGAGGCACACCGTAGCCATTCTCTCCCAGAAAAGATGCTCTAGTCTGGGTCAAAGCCCTGAGGTAGATGGTAGAAGGTGTGATCCTTGTCTTATTATATGCTGAGAGCCTACTTCCTCCAACTAAGCTCCTGCGAGCCCTATTGTCTCTCTGCAACAGCTGCTCTTGACAAAGCCAATAAATCACTGCCTTAATGTGAGATTCTGAGGGCTGCGCTCGTTCCAGCAGTGTGAGAATTCACCTCATCTCTCTCATCACCTAGAAAGCAGAACGGCGTTCCTGACCCCTCCACGTCTCCGCTTGGTTTGATGTCATACTGCACCGTGTCATTTTTCTTTTCACTGTAAGCTTAGCTTGATGTCACAGTGTACAGTTGTTGGGCTGAATTGCTACACTTGCCTTTCATTTGTCATTTTTTGTCAGGTTTAATTGTCACCGTGCTGGTGAGAAGCTGCGTGAAAGATGTCTTGTTCACACGTCAAGGTTTGTTTTGAGGAAGGATCCTGTTTCCAGGAATCTCCCTGAAATCCCAGAGGACGTTTTTATTGCTCAGAAGTTGCTTTTTTTAAAGCTCTGGAGACTTCATTTTGATTCACCAATGAGAACAAATGAAACATTTTAAACTGCATGTTTGACTCTGAACATTGTTTATGAAAATTAAAAACAAAAATGATACTTCTACATTTGATAGAAGATGGAAGATTCCTTGCTGTAGTTTGGAAGTTCGATGTAGTTGCTGTAGTTTGATGAAAGATTCCTTGCTGTAGTTTTTTTTATTTTATTTTTTTTTTTTTTATTGCTCAGAATTTGCTTGTTCAAAGCTCAGGAAACTTAAACGAAAGTTCTGAGAATGAATAACATAAAAAAAAAAAAAGTATTTTTTTTTAACATTGGATTAGAAATTGCTTAGAAGTTTTCATAGCTTGAGACATTGGTGATCCTCAGAAATATTTATGTATCGTTTTTGAGATTTTTCTTTTAATTACTCAGATGAAATGACAATAGTGAGCCTTCTTTTCTTGTAATCTCTATAGGACTTTTTGTATTACTCAGAGGTCATTCTTTATAGTTCAAAAATTTTGTATGATTCTGATACGTTATACATACATATCAGCTTTTGTTTGTCTTAATTCTCATAGTAATTCTTTAGAATGTCAAGAGACAAACAAGAAGATTGTTGATGAACAGTGTAGAGTGCGAGAGTTGTAGAGCTATAATTGAATGTGGATCATAGCATATTGTTTGTTCTTTGAAGAGAATTTGATGAGAAATGTTTGTTCAAACTGAAATTGTTGATGTTTAATTGCATATGTTGGTAAATTCAAGTACAGTTTGTTGAGAAACTTATGGTAAACTTTACCATAAGGAGGAGATGTAAGATTACTTTATTTTTTTTATTTTATTTTATTTATTTTTTTTCAGTGGAAAAATCTCAAAAGCAGGGAACTTGAGCAAAAGTCAGAATTTTCTCTCCAATTAATAACTTAGGAGAAAAGAGAAAACAATCAAGATTTAGATTAAAAAAAATTTCCTTGGTGGTTTGCCTTCCCTGTAAGATGGAGAATTCTGGTTTCTAGTTGCTTTTGTGTGTTTTATTTCAGATATCTTAGGAACTTTTTAAAATATAGAACTATTTTTATATTAAGGAAAATACCCAATACCCATGTGTGACACTTCAGAAATGAGTAAACAATCCATTTAGTGACAGAAATGAGTCATGGAGCTCTAGGGAAGGTCAAGTTTGCTTGTGGGGGAGGGACGATTCATCAGTGAGTGCAAATTACATTTTGTTCTCCCTGTAAATATTTTCAAAACGCTCGCTTGAGATGAATGCCACAGTTCTGGGGGTCTCCCACTGATTGATCATCTGTTTCAACATGTGTCGTGAAATAAAATTACTTGCTTCACAGATTTGGCAGTATTTCCTATATTTAGTGTTACTCCTCTAGTGGTTTCTTTTGATTTTTTTTTTTTTTTTCTCTCTCTCTAATTCTCATCCTTTTTACCTTGTTCTCTCTCTGCGCTGTCAGCAGACTTTAAAGAGAATTCAATCAAGGTGTGTTCCACACTCCGTGGCCTTGCTGATTTAGTTGGAACACCATGAAATATGACTTGAGGCGGAAAGACACGACAATAGGCGGAAATGTTACCACCGAACGCAAAACGCTGCTGTGAGTATGAAGGAGTGCAGACGTCACCAGTTTCATAGGCGCAGCTTCTTCAGCTTGACCTTTAAGTCCTCTTCGGTTTTTACTTTTGCTTTTGTTCCAAACTGCCTGCAGTATTTTATTCACATACAAGTACACATCATATCGCTGAAGTCCCTTAACCTTGTGACTCAGTCCTGGCCTTTTCGGCAGAAGTAATTATGAAGCTCCTTCTGTCATGCCATGGGAGTTTGAAATGAGAAATTATGGGCACTTCACCTTGGGAGACTCGTCACCTTGAACAATGGAAGTTTTGGCGTAATTAGCATCACAAAATGCCTTTAAAATTGAATATTAAAAAGACGGACCTCTAAGTCAACAGGGCCTTGAAAATCTGGAACGCACTTCTGTCACGTCCTTGTCATTCACAGACGATGAATCAACATGCATTTTATCCCCTTGAATTTTGTTTTATGCGTCTGTCTGTGTTCTAGGGTGCATTTTTAAGGTCATGCAGAAGCCAAAGAAACTATAAATCATGAAATTCACACAGCACTTTTCCTAAATCATCTAACACAGCTAGGTGTTCTCATAAATAAAAAGGTAATCAAAGGCACCAGTTTACAGATACCCAATAGGACATGAGCACACACACTTAGAGACACACTTATACACACACACCTGTGGAGTATCAGGAATAGCAAGGAGCCGCAGACATCCTGGAGCCAAGGGACCCAAAGCAGACATCTAGAACTAGAATGGAATCACTGAGCTGACTTTGCAAGACTGCAAGTTTTACACACACACACACACACACATATATATACACACACATTTATTTTTTTTTATCTAAGTGAGGACACTTATGTTAATGCATATACAAATAAATTTATTTATTAAGACTTGAAAAGTTACGAGTACAGTTACCCTTCTCTTAATATAATTTTTTATTTTTTTTGCAGCTTTAAATAAACTGGTTTTGGGTCAGTTTTGCCCTTGAAGTACAGATAAGTGAACCCACACACACTCTCACACTTTTGATTATCTGTGAGGCATCTTCTATAAACTACAAATAGCCATGTACTCTAATACGCTGCGGTTCTCCATAAAACCAATGGTTGAGCAATTTTAGATAATATTTACTGCAAATTGTAATATTTCAGGCCTAGAGCAATGCGTTAGAGATGTACTCGTGTGTAAACAAGCCCTATGTTTTCTTAATGTGGAGTAGTGGAGATTAGCTGGAGATGTTTTTGTTCTGTTGAAGGTCAATGTGGGTAGAGGGTTTGGAGGGCATTAAAAATACAGCACCTCTGTGGGCGGGTTAAGAGCACAACCCAGTATCTGGTTTCTAATGGTGAGGATGCTGGGATTGAACCTGACGCTTCCAGCATCATCTCCTCCACTCAGTGTATCACCAGGGCTGAGGCTACATTATGTGGTGTTTTTAGCCTGAAGATGTCTATAATATAGCTCAATATTTATCTATATTCCCTGAAGTTATTGCAGTCGGAATGGCCATAATGTGGACTGAACAGCCATTCTTGTAGAGTAGTTGTGGTAAAGATTTATGCATGTATATTATATCATATTATATTATATTCATTTATGTTCCAAAGTACCAAATCATGCAATAGGATGGTCCAAAAGCACTAATTTTAAGAAACTAATCAAATATTCTAATTTTGTGTAATTTTTTTATGCTCTAATAAGCATGAATTATAAGATGGCCACAAACCTAGTCTGCTGCCTTGCATTAGGAAATGTAATTGGCAAATTAAAATGCATTGTTGCAAAGTCACAATGTACATTTTGTATTCGTAACAGTATAGCTTTGAATACATTGTAAATATTCAGTATATTACCCAATATATCGCCCTCGCGTCAAGCAATATAACACACATGCACACTCATTCAGAGGTTTAAATCAAAAATGACACAAAAAACACAAGCTCATTGCAGCAGGGTCAGCAGACCCTTTTATAAGAGAGCAGTGTGACTCTCAACCTAAAGAGAGTGGATTTTTACCTGATCCACACACATAAGCCCTCTCATCCAGGGTGTTCTTCTGAAAACATGAAAAAAGAGCAAACGGCTGATGTTACTTTACTCGAGGGTCTGCTTTTTGCAACCTGTTGGTTAAGCCCCTTGCTGAAGCCATTTTTATGGCAAAAGATTGGCTGCATGAAATTAAACTTCCAGCTATGAGTCAAACAATCAAAAACAGACGATAGCTTGGCTGAAACACACTTTTTCCTCCTAAATGGCTTAATTTTTCATGACACAGATGATGATTTTTACACATGGGAGGCAGATATTGTAATCTGTAGCCAGTGGGTTGCAGGGATATTATACTTTGCCTATAAATCATGAGTGAGATTTTGCGCCTCTAGAGAGTGATTTAAAAATGATGGTATCATGGAAAGAAAGCTTGAATATTTTTCCTTGTGCACACATGTCTCTGAAGTTTGTGGTGATCTGTCAGACCTCATCTAGATCACTGTTGCTCAAGATATGGAATGATGGTGTCAACGTATGCAGAACATATTATATGTAATATTGGACTTTCTAATGTATCTCAGCCGTCAGCAGATGTTTGCAGATTGGTTTGCAGCTGCTTGGTTTTCCCTGTGTCTCTTACGCTGCCTCCAAGTCCTCTTGGGAATTTGCAACTTAAGAATTTCGGAAATTGTAATGTGAAGTATTCAAATGATTTTAGAAGAGAATGAATGTATCTGGCAGATCATACTTCCTACTCTGTTAGACATTTCTGTAATTTCTACAGTTATTTACTGTATATCACCCACTATAATACTGCAAATTCCCTTTACAGTAAATAACTGCCATACCCTTTGCATCATGGGAATTTTCTGTGACGTCAAACCCCACATACAGAGACTTACTGTATTTTTTAAAATTGTTGTATACTACTGTATTTCCCGTAACGGCCTCTTTGGCACCATTTTATTGAGGTTGTTTTATTTTCCTCATTTCTTACATTTGCATTGACACGATTTCCACGATACCATTTCTACAACGCCGCAACAGCTTGGGACTGACTACACTGTACCATAGACTGTAGCACTGGATGTGTTACATTGCTTGTAATGATTGGAAAATCCGTTTGTCCTTCCTGTCAGAAACAGCGCGAGCGCTTGGAGTACATCTGTAGGCTACGTCAGAAATCTACCGGGGCATCACTTTACTGTCTGCATCCACTGTAGATAGTGTAATAGGTTCTATATGGTCTTTTCGAGTCGCGCTGCGTCGCGCCGCGTCACTCACGTCAGAGGATGACACGGGAGCAGCGGGGCAGCGCCGCAGGTTTTTCCCGGGGATGAACCCGCGAGAGTGGTAGAGCTCCGGAGAGCATCTGCTCTGTGTCGATGCACCTTACGAGAGAATAAGACCTGCAAGCAAGGTAAAAATATATGTTCGTTTGTCTGTTTGTATCATATTTTTGCACACCAGTTTATCCTAGTAACATTTACCCGTCAACATGGCGGTAACAAACTTTACTATGGTAAACTGCACTGTCGTTACAAACGACTTTTGTCAGCTTGTTGAATTAAGTTACCGAATTAAAATTATTTTTAACGAGCAACGCTTATCTTATATTAACATTAAGTTAACTAATATGAAATTTTGTTCAGGTGTTAGTAGTTAATGTTGGCCAGTAGTCTATTGAGAAAATAAAATCGTATGTTAACTAGCTTAAACAAGTTTTATGGCTTTAAAACTTTAGTTTTATAATTAGTTTGTTATAGTTTTTAATAGAATTTAAGATTTAATGCATTTTTTTTGTATTTGTGTTTTAAAGGCAACTGCAATGAAGCATCAAGAAAGATATGAGCATGCCAGCCACCCTGAGACTGATAATTCATGGTAAGAGAACACTATGGTTTTGAGAGATTTGTGTATTTTATATGGGGTTTTCCTTTTAAAAGTGTGTCATTTCTACTTCTTGTTTTGCAGAGAAGACATTTTTGTCACTATCAAAGTGGATGGTGAGCGAAGGTGGTGGCCACGTTTTGGAGCAGCACCTGGGTTTTGCAGATGGCTATGTATTTTTGTGAGGATAAATCCAGAGGATACAACATAATGCACTGCAAAACGTCCTAAGACAGGAGAAATGGTGAAGATGCACTGTTCCAGCATTGGAAGACTGTATTTTTACATGTTTTATTTATATATATATATATATATATATATATATATATATATATATATATATACACATACACACACACACACATATACAATGTTTTAAATAAAGAATTTGATATTTTGTAATTAGTGTCTGTTTTAATTGAATGTCAGTAGTACCTATGTAGAGTAAAAATAAAAATAAATTCTATATAAAAATGATAAAATCTAAAGAAATCTATATTAAAATTAATGAATTACAGTAGTATACTGATGAATTGGATTATTTTTACAGTAATTTACTGTAAAAGTACAGTTTGCAACTGTAAATGAAATACAGTTTGCTACTGTAAATCTTATTTTAATCTATCTATCTATCTATCTATCTATCTATCTATAGCTAACTATCTGGCCTATAAACTTTTACATTTCAAGGCTTCTTAAAACATTCAAACAAGTCAAAATTCAAAAATCCTTTAAAGCTTTTGACTTTAGTTAAGTTAGTTAATTGAATTTCTTTGAATTTCAATACATTTTAATTGTTTCCTTACGTTCAAATTTAAATTGCCTTCCTGCATCCTGTTGCTACTTGCTGAGGTTCAGATTTCTGTTCATGTTTCGGAATTAAATTGAAATTTTACAAATCATTAATAATTCCTTTCTCAATGGTGCACAACCCTTGTGCACTTTTTGCTTACAGCAAATGGTGATTTATTTAGTATTTTATTATTCCTAGATATGCTACGACATAGAATGATAGAAACTATAGTTTAGTTGAGCAGGCCAACAAAGTTGTTTTTGACAAGCTTTAGAGCTATTTCTAATCAACTGTACATTTTAGTTTGTATAAATGATAAGATAAAAGCAGCTTAACTCATGATTTTTTATTTGAAACACTTTTGACTTGGAAACCCAAGGAAAATGAGGGCACTCTGGTTGCGTTCATGTGTGATAATCACGACATGACTTTAGATGCAGTTTATTTTCCCAACAAAGCACTTTGCAAAACAAATATTGGAATTTCATAGTCTCGCATTTCCACGCACAGCGATCAGTATGCCAGAGATGTAACATCATTTAGAATCTGTTGTACCTCAGCCATATTATTAAATACCTTGAGACTAATTTTGAAATCTCCTTCTGAATGCAGACAAGGGTATCTGACTACAGGCAAGGCTGTCAACATAGAGCCAAGTAATGTTTCCAAATTCCTTATAGTGATTACTCAAAGTCAATAGACTTGTTAACAATGTCATCACTTTTGTTTATCCGCTGACATTGTGCGAACCAGAAGTTTGATGTGTTTGTAGAACACGCTCATTAGTATCAGTGACAAGTAAATGGTTTTTTGTATTAACATCTGCAGACTCATTGTGGAGGAGAATCTGTTTCTGTTTCCATTGAAATGTTTACTGTGGTGGTGCACAGAGGCTTTAAGTTAAATTTGCGGTATCTGCTAGGTGGTGCTTCAGTACATTAACCTGTGATAATATTTACTACTTTATCTCTTTTGAGCTTTCATTATCGATAAAGCCAGCTTTTGAGAAGTAGATGTTCTTCAGTGTAGCCTTTTAAAAGCACATACTTTAAGTTTGTTGAGTTATTTATTCAAGGTAAGATCATTTTGATCAGGGAAGCTTGGCTTCATCCCTGGAGACAACCTCAAATCCTCCATTGGATGGACTCACCGATGCAAATCCGAATTGAAGGTTTCTGGGGCGTGATGTTAAGCTCCACTGCCTGTCCTGCTCTCCTCTCCATGCCATCTGCAGTCCTCTTTGGAGCCTGTAAAGAACGACCAGCTTTGTTGGGCCTCAGTAAACCGTGGACAGTCCCACATAGGACGTCTGCCATAGATTGGGTCTCTGGTCTTGGAGCTCAGATCATGGACTACAGGGAGCTGGCCATATTGCAATGCTGGGTAGGCCAGCTGGTGGGTTTACATCGCTGACACCAGTGACCATTGTCTCCTGTGCTTGCCTGAAGCTAATTTCTTCCTGGTTAGCATAGCTTAATAATCATTCAAATAATGAGTAATTTAATGTTTCATTAGTAGTGAAGTAGCTTGGAATGAGGAAATTATGTCTTTGTGAAGTTTGATGGCTCTAGTGCACATAATGATTTTTTCAGAAGACATTGTGATGCTCATCTTTACTTGAAACCATATCTGTGAGTCTTATACCGTAGTTTCATAATTATGCCAGGAGGACTCTAACTTTATACCCACAAGCTGGATATACACAATAAATGAGTGGCTTTCATAGTGAAGACTTTTTATAAACATAGGAAGAATAAAATATAAAGTGAATTCAAGAAAGCAGACACTTCTCTTTGAAATGCATGAGGGCCAGTTATTATCTACGTTGCACTTCTTCTAGGAGGGCTCAGCCTGACTGAATACTTCTGTGTATTTGTTTCTTTTAAAAGTGTCTTTTCTTTCACCCTTATTATTTTGTGATTTCACAAGAGTGCTGTGTGCAAGCTAGTGTTATTTTTTTACAGCCATAGTTTGTCAGTTTGTCACATGTTTATTTTTCTCTCGTCTTCGTTATCATTGACACCCCTTAACTTTATTAATAAACATTTTTGTATTGATGGATAAAAGAAGCATCAGAGTAAACTAACCTTAGCTTACTGCATCCTCTGTTTTCAGCAAATGAGAAGTGGGACAACATGAAAATGTGTATTAATTCTTTTAAAATGTAATTTATTTTTATGTTTGCAAAGCTAAATTTTTAGCAGCTATTACTCCAGTCATCAGTGTCACATGATTCTTTAGAAATCATTCTGATATGCTGATTTGGTGCTCAAGAAACATTTCTTCATGTTTTATCAAAGTTGAAAACGGTTGTCCTGGTTAATATTTTTGTGGACACTGTGATACACTTTTTCAGGATTCTTTGATGAATAGAAAATTGAAAAGAACAGCATTTATTTTTGGAACGTAAATATTTTGTAACTTCATAAGTCTTTGAATCAATTTAATTTGCCTTTGCTGAATAAAAGTATTGATTTCTTTCAAAAATGTTTTACTGAAAGCAAACTTTTGAATGATAGTGTATGGATTGTAAAAGCATTTAAAGCATTTTCTTGGTTTGCGTTTAAATTGTAAGGAGTTTTCTGAGTAGTATTGATGTGATATAAATAAATCTTCCCTCTTGATGTACAGGATGGAAAATAGCATCTGCCGTCTTGTGTTTAATCCATATTTCCCTTTTACCTAGAAACATGAATCCTTATCCGTACCAATTTCTTGGTAAGCTTAATGAATGCACACACAAATATGCCATATAATAGAGCTTTGGATATAAGAGTGGTAAGCCACAAGCCTTCCCTGCTGTGTTGCATCCACAGTTGCAGAGGCAGTGATGTATTTGTTATAACGGTTTTGACCTCGAGGAGCTGTATCAGCAGCTCCGGTTCCGACAGACCAGCTGCTCCCATTGAACCACATGTTAAAATGCCCCCTGCAAACACCAAAGACGAGGCTGGAGCCAGTGGGCACCATGCCTACCTCCAAAGTTTCTAGACTTCACCTTGTGTAGAAGTAAGCAGTTACCAGAGACAGCTTCTTTCCTGATAAGCTCCATTTACAAAACTTTCCCAAAAGTTTCCAGTCCCTTTACGGACGTTTGTGTGTTTCTATCTCCAGACCTCCTGATGTGTTTTCTATTGCTGTTTCCATGAAACACAGAGGAGGATTAAGTGTGTGTCGAATTGCCCGACAGGCGCCACAGGAATACTGCCCCTTATAGGCTTTTGCGATGGCGGAAGGGATCATTGGTATAATCACATAGCTGCAGAGCTGGAAATAGGTTGTAGTTGTGACCACAGCATCCGCAGGTTCTTCGGAAAAGGTGAAGTGGACCGGCTGGCCGGCGTCACCCTCTCCAGGGATGCACACGTGGTGGGGAGCGTTGGCCATAAACCACAACGCTTTTATCTGCCTCGCCCCTCTCTCAGATTCCCGAAATAAAAGTGACCCGCTCTCTCTTTCTCCTCTAATCTTGGGGGGTAGCGGATGACTGACTATGCCTATCTATAGAAGGGGGAAGTGTTATTCTGGCTGTGGTCCTCCGGTTTGTGTTTGACGCTGGAGACGACACAGTAATCTGCAGACAGCAACCTTGTGTCCGTACCGGCAGTTATTTGATGGATGAATTATAGCTGTACCATAAAATGCCTCAAGCTGAGTGGCATGTTCCATGCTGAGCAGAATTTAGGCTGCAGGTGCAGGAACAGGAACCTGTTGTAATTTGATGAGTGAAGGTCATCTTAACCATTTCGCAAGGCCTAACTTTTTGACAGTTTGACAGTTCCATTGCATATTTTTTCACAAATCTGACTGGTCCCATAGTAATGTGTGCAGGAAAAGAATATGTGCTGTTTCCGTCGGATTTCATCATTCGTGCACTTCAAGATGCCTTCGAATAATCCATTTTTTTGAAGTGGATGTCTGAGATGGTCTACTTTTTAACAGTAATTATTGAAACAGTAGATTGAATGTTCTTGGTAATTCTGTTCTTGGTTATTGCTTTGTTCTAAGAACAAGTAAGCTGCCTAAACGTTCAGGGGGAAAAAAGTCTCAGTTAGCCTGTCACTGGAGCAGTGCCCTCAGAGTTGAACTTTATCTACATTTACAATTATGCATCTAGCAGACGCTTTTATCCAAAGCGACTTGCAATAGAGAAGCATAAACAATTTGTCACAGAGCCAACAACATTTGCAGTATACAATGCCACATTTAGAGTTAGATTAGCTAGAACAGAGAAGAAAAAGTGCAGAGAAGATTTTTTTTCTCCCCTGAGTATCCCATTTGTTTAGAGTTGTTAAGTGTTGGCGTTAAAGGTATTTCTTTAGCTGCTGCTTGAAAGTTGTGATGATTTCTGTAGCTCGAGTAGAGGTTGGCGGCTGATTCCACCAGAGAGGAGCAGAGAGAGTGAAGGTACTGGAAAACAACTTTGTGTATCATTGGGAAGGAACAATTCAATACCCCAATACAAGCTAATATACACTCATTTGGGCTAGATAAGCTACAGAGATGTACCTTAGAGAGCATTTCCCGAGTCACAAGCTGTTTAACCCATAAAGGTACAATTTTATGCACATTATTTCTGACAGTGTACAGAAGCACCATAGTAAATTAATTGTATGTTCACTACTGATACAAAGTCTTCCAAAATGTAGGCATCTTAATTATGTTGCCTTCTAATTCTGTAATGCATTGCAGCAAGCTCCACAACCACTAATCTTTATAATTTTCAGTGTAGCTGTGCTAGTTTTATGTGAGTTGTATCACTCTGCAGCCTCTTTCTATTTGCATAATAACATAATTTCAGCTCAAATCAATAATTCTCGTCCATTTGTCCATATAATATTTATGTGGTAAGCAGGCATGTAATTAGCAGGATAATGTACAGTTAGCTGGTCATTATCTCAAAATAAACCCCTTCTGGGGGATACAGTCTGGGTTTATTTTGTGCTAATGTCCAGTTGGCTGAACATTTTACAAGCAATGCTGTTTTAATTGACCAATTATGTACACAGTTTGTAGGCAGTGTTCAACATTCAGCATGTCTCAGAGTCGTAGGGTGCGTAACACTTTTATCAAAATGTCATTTTTCAGCATACGCTCTGTGAACATCAATTAAACTCAGTGATGATAAATGAATAACCAACATCTTTGACTGAGTGTTTTTTCTCATGTGCAATTATTCATAATAGTGAATAAATTGTTCATAGACACTATTATTATGCATTGACGCCCTGATCCGTTGACTTGAAGGGATGAGAAGTCCCTCTTGACAAAAAAGTGGAAAGCCATGCTTTGCTCATTAATCTACACATGCTTCAGGCTTTTTCATCTTGTTTATTAGAGAATTCTTATACAGTGCTTGAACAAAGTCAACTTCGGTTATGTTTTGCAGGCCAAGCGTTTCCTCTGAGGCTGTCGAGTTGAAGTTTGTTTGCTCTACTTTGTTTAGGTTGTTCTGTCCTCTCGCTCTCTTACATGCTTATCTGCTGTTATGCTGATAGATGGGGCCGAGGGTTTGCTGTTTAAACTGGAGATTGAGGTGCCGGTTCCATGTTTCCCTCGTTCTTTCATTCACATTCTCTCTCTCTCTTGCCCTGCCTACCTGTGTGGTCTGCTGCTTTGTCAGCGTGGAGCTGACAGGAGGCCCAGCCCTGTCGTTTGTCTCCCAGTGCCATTCGTGTTTGCTCAGAGCTCTGAGGTCATGGAGTCACGCCGCCTGCTGAAGAGTTTGGAGTAAACTCGATTTCAAACTGACAATCTGAAGTATGCTTTAAGACTGTCTGACAAAACTGACAATGTGAAAATATACTTTTATTATAGTTTCACAGCAGGACTCAGCAAGATCCCTTCATAACTGCTGCTAGAGCATGTATGTTTTTGCCTGTTTGATTTCAGCTGTGATTTTGCAAAACTTTGACCGCATTGGTGGCAAAATGTGGATTATCGCAGGAAATAACTTGGACTTTTGGTATTTTAAAACAATTAATTAAAAAAGAAAATCTAAGAAATAATTTAAATATTTAAGCTTTTAAATTTAATTGAAACCATTAAATGGTGCTAGTATTTGATTATTCCTCCAAAAAGTTTTATTTATTAAGCATAATCAGACCAGCATTGTCTGCATTACAAAGAACAACATCTTGTTTTCTTAGACTTATGGATTGATGCCCTGTAGTTGAATGTATAGACTTTATCACATAACGAACTCCTAATTTTCCCTCTTTTACCGATTGTCTGCCTTATTTCCCTGAATCTGTAGATAATGACATCACAAAAGGCCAGGCTTATCAGCAAATATAACGTGAAATCGACATCTGACTCAAGTGAAGAGATAGAGTTCCGATTGTTCACTCGTGTTTGAGAAACGACATTTAACGTGAATTTCTAAATATAACCTTTGCCGAGACGTTGCTCTGCCAATTGCCAGACTTTTCGGAGACGATCTGTTATTAGGCACAAAATGTTTGACAGTCATTTGTTTGTTCAGAGAGTTCTGGTGTGTGGTCTAGTTTGGTTGAGGTCTTGTTGTTTTCACACCTGCATATGTACACAACACACTGGCAACTGTGTTTCTGAAAAGATCACTGTGCATTCTCAAGGCTTTATTCACGTAATTATTGCACCACTCTACATGTTGCTGTTTAAAATCATATAGAGGATGAACAGAAAAATAGATATTGATCTTTCTGAGGTCTTAGCCTTTGCTTTCGAATGGGTTTTTCTGAACCGATTATGTGTTGTTCAAGAAAAAGGCCTTGACCTTGAATGAATTTATGCCTCTGGTTGTTTTTTGTCTTCCTTAAATGTAACTTGTTTTTGAATATTCTCTCAGCTGCTGAGGTCAGTCACTCTTCTGAGAAGTTATAATTCTCATGCAATCTGCTGTAGGTATGTGAAGTGGATAATAAACCATATCAAATTGGTCTGTCATATGGAAATCAGTTTTGACAGGCACTGGATTCATTCCAGTTTATCTGGAATTTCTGTAATGCATTTTGATCTTAAAAGTTCAGCAGGTGATTCCTTGTGGTTTTGTCTGTGCTAGGCCAAGAATTGTGTTTCACCAAAACTCAACAGGCAGAGTCTTTACCAGCCTTATTCTCAACAATTTAGAGCTTGTTTCATAAATGAAGCTTTTACGGATGACCTAAACACAATTCCATCCTCTTTGCAGCAAAATTAGATTGCCTAATCTCTCAGATAATGTCTTCGGAAAGCTAGTACAGATCTCAATCGCAGCGCAATTAAAGATATTCAACTTATGAAAGCAAGAAATTAAGATTTAAATCACTCCACCATGTAGCTTTACAATAATCCACTTAGGCAGACTTTGAACTTGGTTTTTTTTAATGGTTCTCTGTGGGTCTTAGAAGTATCTTCTTCCCCCACTGTTTTGTCCGACTGTTTGGCCTTTTGTGCAGTGAACTGTCAAAAAAGCGAACTACTGAGGTGGAGATCACTCTGTGTTTTATCATGTAGGCTCCATTGATTCACAATGGCGTGGGGTTTGCATGATTGTATCATAGTGGGACAGCAGTCTCAATTCAGTTTTTCTTGTTCATAATTCTCTTTACTTGACATTTGATCTCTCAGAGTCCCTTCCTGTATGTGTTAATTGAAGCTGTTAGAGATGCATGCATGCGCACACACACACACACACACACACACACACACAAAATTAATTACCGTTACAAATCTGGCCAATTTAGTTTCAGATATTCATTGTGTGAAGAAAAAAAAAATACCATGATGACCAAAAGGCTTTTGGATTATGGCATGGAATGAGAAACATACATTTAAATTAAAGTATAATCAAGAATGCCACACAGGAACTTCTGGTAACATCCTTCTACACTTGTTTACTGAACTGAACTGGGGTAAATCATAAAGTTTTTACTGCATTAATATGTTTTAATTGGGTATTTTTAATATAATGTTATCATTTTAAGTTTCACTGAAAAGGTGCATACATTGTCTTCACTATGAATTCTAAGAAACTCATTCATATGTTTTACTATGTTTACAGTATTTTATGTGGATTGTCTCATTTTTGCTACCTTTTAACTAATTAACAATTAACATTTTATTTTCCTAAGGTTCCTGAGGTCAGTTACTCCTCTGAGATGTTCCTTAAATTCTAATTTAAGCAAATAATAAACCATATCTTTTAGGTCTGTGCCCATATGGAAAACAGTTTTGACAGGTTTTTCATGGTTAATTCCAATTTTTCTGGTATTTATTTAATGTGTTTTGAAGTCATGAAAAATTACTAAAAAAAAAAAAAATAAATAAGACAAGCAAATAGAGCCTGTTTTGGGAATATTAGATTTTTTTTCATAGAATATTCTTTTTTTTTTTCTTTACATTTAAAGTTGTATGTTTGAACTTAAGTACAACAAATACAACAATATATATAAATACTGTAATATTTAGATATTATGAAATGTTTCCATATTACGTTAATGAGAATAAGATGATTTCAGATCTGAAGTTTCTATGTAATTGTTACTCGTCCATGTCTGGAGCTTTAGGCCAGTGCTGTAAATTTCAGTCCTATCGATCCCTGAGTCACCACCATTCTTCCAAAAACTCAGACAACTTTTGTGTGTGTGTGTGTGTGTGTGTGTGTGTGTGTGTGTGTGTGTGTGCGAGTGTGAGTGTGCGTGCGTGTGTGTGTGTGTGCGTGCGTGCGTGTGCATGCCTACAAGACAACTCGTGCTTGTTTGTGTGTTTTTTGTAAGTCGGTATGAGCATGCTCTCTTGTGGGTATCGAATTCAGCGAGTGGTCTTGAGCGTGTGCTCTCTGCACAGGGCAGATTCAGGAGTAGATGGCCCGAGGGGTGGCCAAATGAATGCCCGTCAGCCCGTGTGCCAGCATTGACGCAAGCGATATTGAATCAGACATTAGCAGACTGATGACTTCAACCTGAAAGGCTCTGTATTTTTCCACATGGGGTTTCTGGCTCTGAATAAAGCCCGATTCTTCAATCAAGACCTTCCACAGTGCTGTCAATAGCATTGATATTAGGGCCTGATTAAAGCTGTGAATCATGCTACTAAATGTGGGGTGCACTGTGGATATCTGCAGGAAAAAGGCACAGTAAATTAGAGGCAGTATTGTGATGAAACACAACGATCGATGACAGCTGACTGATTCGCTGATCTAAGTAGCCAAATTAACCATTTCACACTTGCAGCTTGAAATGCTTCATTAGTGCCTACTGACCATTTAGTCCAGGGTCTCTGAGGCATGACAGTAAAGCAAACTAGATTTCTACTTTTCTGAGGAAAACTTGAGGGGTGCTTACCTGAGCAAAAGTCACTTGCACCATCTGGTTTGTGGCCGACCTTCAAGTCTCTGTGATATTCTTGTCCCTAGATATATGTGGTTAAGACTAAGGGTTTTTAAATAGAAAATAGGGTTGTGTAGCATTCACATTTTAAGAATTGGCTCCCTTTTGATTTGTAAATTGGATTTTGAACTGCATTTGCTACATCCCTCAGGAGGTTGAATTGGAATTTGAATTGGAATGACTAAAGGTTCTGGAAAATTATGGATTGTTACATCTTGCTCCAAAAATCACTATGTCTATCTCCAAGGCCAGTGACACTTTTCATAAAATCAACCTAAAAAATCTTTAACCCAAGTATGAGCAATAATAATAGCTCAGCATGCACCTTTATTTTATTTTATTTTATTTTATTTTATTTTATTTTATTTTATTTTATTTTATTTTATTTCATTTCATTTAATTTCATTGGTCCCTGTACGCCAATTATATTTTAATTCAAATTGCATTTGAGTTTTTTTTTTTGTTTTTTTTTGTTTTTTACCAGACTATACTTAGCAAAGATGATTTAGCATTATTTTTATTTAGAGGAAAGATATTTACCTAAACTTTATTTTAACTTGTTTGAACAGTTGTTCTCACAGGGATACGGGTTAGAATCTGGCATGCATCATGTTCCAGTCCTATGCCCTAATTCACTCTCTCCATCACCTTTTCTATGTTAGGCATAAAAGACATAAAAAGTGTTATTTTTGAAAACCTCCTATTCATTCAGAAGAGGCAAATAAGTAATTACTGGATTTTGTTCAAGTGAATATGGACAGAGAGAACATAAAGACTGGTCTGATGGTGCAATCACAATGTGATAGAAACCAATCTGGAATTGTGCTAATTAAAATAATATTTGCTCTCAAGTAAATTACATTATTAATTAGCAAATGGCCACTTGCAGCCAGTACACATTGCTTAACAAGAGCCAGATTCTTGTTAAACGTTAAATCACCTAATTGACTATTTACTTGACTTTTGAACTCTTTTAAAGGAAATTGAAACAATGCACATTTACAGTCTACAATATGTATAAAGCACAAATTTGCTGTGAGCCCACGGCATACATCTAGTACTTAAGATGTAACCCTTACATTCCGCAGAAAAGCCTGAAGTATCCCCAAGCTCATATCCAATGTCCATGCTTGAAATGGTGCTATAATTCCTGAGACTGATGCACTGCCAATATACCCGTGCTCCTTACAGGGCAACGGGAGAGCATGGATAAAGGGTTTTAAAGTAGTAAACACCGGTCACGCACCAACCTCCACATATGCTCACAGGTTTCACGTCACTGCTGTATTTCTCTGCATATCACACTTGTATTTGATTAGAACATGAATGCAATTTACGGGTGAATTAGAAGTGGTTAAATTATTAAATTCTGAGATTATTTTTGCACATATTGCAACTCAAAGCTCCTTTTTATTAATGTGCAGCCACATGCTTGGTCTCATATTCATCTCCTATCAACTATCACCCCTCCCCGCTCCACCCCCCCCCCACCCCCCGCCCCCCCCCGCCACGATCAGCTCATGATTTTTTTTTTATTCATCGTTGCCCTCCTAGACTCTCCCCTGGCCATCCAGTGCAGTTGACAGCACTGAACTTGTATAGGCATAAAGCAGTGAAGATAAGCACATTAAAGCTGCTGTATCGGCTGGGGGAGGGGCTAGCACCAGCAGCTGCTCCCTTATTGGTGGTCTGAGTGGCAGGGGAGGGGCTGAGGGGAGTACAGGCAAAGCGAGAGAGAGAGGTGAGAGCATAGCGTTAGGTTGGGAAGGAATGCCCACTAGATGCGGCTGCTGATAATAGCGCGTATCAGCACCAGAGCAGTGATTGAGAGCACAGACAGAGAGAGGAGAAGAGGAGCAAGGAACAGCATGCTCTGCCAGACTGGTTAAATCACAGCAGCGTGATTGATTCAGGCAAACGAGGATAAAAAAATAAAGAGAGTCTCCCAGAGCGCAAAATCCTGAGAGGAGAACGGGGGTGGAAGTTAGAAGGTTGTGGGAACTCATCAACTCCTCATGGAAAGGCAGAGCTGAGGTCAGCAGGCAGGAGTGTGGGATCAAGCAGCAGCTGAACCAAGCCGGACATTGGTTGGACTGGGGGTGGACACTCTTTTAGAGGGGTAACGAGGGGCGTAGGGTGAAGGAATACTGCTGAAACTTCAGTTACACTCAGCGTGCACCTGCTTGTGGGAGTAACGCTTCTGGATATTACAGCAAGGCTACGGGGCAAGCTGCCACATCTACTAGAGCGATTTTGCAAAGCCACTGTCTGATTGACTTAATCCCGATCTTTTGTGTGAAAGAGAAAGACTAGCACTTTTTGGAGCACTAGAGCGCAAGTTCAAGGTTCTGTTCGAGGGCTATTCTGAGACATGTTAGAGAATGAAATAAAGAACGCGGCTTCCATTCCAGAGCATGGAGAAGTCAAGTAGTGAGGAATCCGCCATCCACCGTAGCCCCTCTGTGGACAGCCGCGACTCAGACTTTGCCCAAGCCTCCACCTCCGGACAGCCGTTCGGAGGACGAGGCTTTACCGCCGGCGCCTTTTACGGGTCCACTGGCCCACGTGCACAAACCGCTGCTCAGAGTGGGGCGGCCGGCGACGATAAAGGCAACAATAAGTACAAGTCTCCAAAAGGCAGCAAATACGTGGTCTTTTATCTGGATCTATCCTTTGTGTTCCTTCTAGAGTTCAAGAAGTGCAACATGGCTAGAGGCTGCCTGTGCTGTCTGAAATACATGATGTTCGTCTTCAACCTCATCTTCTGGGTAAGTCACATTTTCAATTCCTTGACTTCTGCTTTGTTCTTCCTCCACAGGTAGTGAGGTACTGACAAGTTTGGTCAGAATTTGGTTACTAGCTCACTAAGTGTAGGTTGAGATGTCATGATGCATGCTCTTCAGAGCGACCCATGCCGGTACTGGGACTTTCCTGTCATGTGTTTTTCCTATGTTACGTCAGGCTAGCCATGCTCTGATTTACGTACTCGCTACTATTTCTGGCTGCCTTTGAGTCTCTTGGGGCACCCTGGGAAAACTGTGCCACACTCCCGGAATGGGTTTTGCTTGCGACTTGCTTTGATGAGATGCTGTGATGTTTACATAAGGATCGTTAAAAAGAGTCTGTGATTTGATTTAATCACATTCAATCATAGCTCCTAACAACTTGTTGGGAACTGAAGTGAGAAACTTAAATGTTCAGTTAAATGCATTTAGTTTTGTATTGCTTCAACAAACATGGTGTTTCTGTTTAATTTTGCCCATGCATTTTATTCTTTTTTTTTTTTTTTTTTTTTTTTTATGCTTTACTGTTGATATATGATGATGGTAAGTCAGTTTGAAAACCTAAAGGCCATGTTTTTGTCAATTCCATTTGTTTGTGAAGGATATCTCAGAAAAATGGATGTAGTGGATTAAAATCTGATGGGAGAGAGTGTATGGAGGACATTGGGCCGAGTGTTTTGTGCAGAGGCAATCATGCATAAACACTAATCACATAAGCTAACAAGGTTCACCTCACACTAGTACTCTCAGATAGTAATATCTGGGGCGAGTCACTATTTAGATGTAAAGAGTCTACCAGAGCATAAAATACTTCCCCCATCCATCCACCTCTCTGTCTATGAGAAGATGTTTGAGTATGAATCTCAGAGCTTCAGTAAAACCCAGCTAAGTTATGAAATGTAGTTCAGGATGGGTGGCCCGTCACGTTACCGGAGTTCCGAGACTTGTTTTGATCTCGGAAAAGGTTTAAGTCTTAAAGGGGTGTGTGCAAGGGAGAACAACGTGTGACGGTGTCACAGGGCATGTACTAGAGTGCTTGTGTGATCCTACTGTTTTTCACCAGAGATAAACCCATAGTGACTCCCCCACAGAGGCTCTCACAGGTCAGCGGGACATTAACCCCTTCCATAGCTATGAGAACAGATGGTAGATTACGGTCAAAGGTTGTGAGCTTTGATACGACGAGATCTTGAAGTCCCTGAATTGCACTCTAAGAAACAAGGTCTAATAACTAGAGTTAGTTGGGAGAAAGTGTCTGAGCATTAGTAGTAGCAGCAAGAACTACTTGGCCGCTGGAGATGCAGCTCCTGCTGAGAGGTGATTTAGATGTTCTGGTGGTAATATTCTTTTAATGATTCTTCACACAACCTGAGTTGAGTCCCATGAGGTCATTCCAACATGGGCGGCAGTCAAAGTCCCAGAGCTATGCGTGTGCTGTTACCAGCGTGTGTGTGATTTAGTGTTATGACATGCCTCAGAGAGTGATGGCGATTGAAGCTTGGTGTTCTCCATAGGAGAGTGTGCCTCTGTATCTTGACACCCCTGGGACCGCACTCCTCTTGCTTTGGCGCTCCAGGAATCGCAAGGTTACCATTCTGTGGAACGTTGAAGCCTGTCACCCCATCTGCTTTAGAGAGCCAGGTGCTGCCGCCTGCTGCCTCTTCACAGGGCTTACGGTTGTAACTCGAGGCACTAGGTAAATAGAAGCAGGAACCTCAGGCATGCCATCGGGCTCCTGTACAGGACAACTTCAGCAGTTGCTCGTGACCATCTGGCTCATCTTTCTTAGGTGGATTAGCTTGGTTTGAGCTGGACAGCATCAGCACAGATTAGAGCATTTAGTGGTGAGTGTGGTCACACTGTTTCCTGACTCTCTGATGGTCAGCACTCACCATGTCTAAGCGATTCTCTACATTTATGGGGAATGCGTGTAATTTGCCCTAGTGGCACTAAGCAGAATTGCACAAATAATGACAATTTACAGGTTCCTATTTGTCTCCTTAATCCCTATTATATGTATTCATTAAAATTTGATGATCCCCTTGTTCTCACCAGCCCTCTCAGACAGCCCTGCTGCTGACATGACATGCACTAATAAATAAATAAAATAAATAGCATGTTGTTTTCAAAATAATACTACTGTATTATTATGAGGCTGAAACTTTTTTTTTTTTTTTACAATTGTGTTTTGTAAAATATTTTAAACATATTTTTCAATAATATTTTTCTTTTCAGGGGACCTTCTAGCACCTGCCCCAAACATTTAGTCCCGCCATTTATATAGTTGTCTATGCACATTAAGCTGAAAAATTACATCAGCTCTAATTACATCAGTTATTAATTGTTAATGAATATTGATTGCTAATTTTTGCTTTGGCTACCTTCTCATAAATGGCGCCAACAGCGTCTCGGATTCAGATAAGCTCACCAGGTTCATTACAACCTCATTTAATTCTGGTGAGCTGATGTAATTTGTCTATATCATTCGAATCAGGCTGAGCCATATTACACAGCAATATTTCAGTGGCTCTGTGGTTTTTCTTTGTCCTCCTCCTCCTATCCTGTTACAGTCTTACGCCTGGCTAAAACATTACAGCAGGATGCCCCACAACATCCTTTGTGAAAGACTGAATGCACAGCCTCATTTTGCCGCCATTATCATCTTACATCAAACACATTCTTATTCAAACAGTACTGCCACCTCAGCAGTTTGCTCCAAAGGTGTGCTGCTCCTTATCAAAGCCGCTGCCTCTTTGTTTGCGCCTTTGTATTTATGAATTCTGAGTATCACTCTAGGGATTGCAGGGGATTTATCTGCCATTTGGTCCTACGTAACAAAAGATTAGGATGCCTGTCAATTTAATCACCTGGGTTGACATTTTGACGTTTGAAATGTTGGTGTTGGTGGGTGCTTCTGCAAAGCTCACAAAGTGAATGGCAGTCTCAGTGTACTTTGGGAAGGAAGGGGAGGTGTGTGCTGTAGAATGAATGAGCAGTAGAGTGGAGGTCCACACTGCGGCAGTGGCACACTCACTCCACTCTCCCTACTAGCTATGTATGTTTTCCTAGAGCTTCCATTCAAGGTAGCAAAGCTGTTTTTCTTTATCTTACTCTTTCTTTTTACTTCCTCACTTCTTTATAAAATCCATTTAAGGGATTTAATCGTTCTTTGCAGCAGGAAATTGCACATTTAACAAACTTTCACAAATCTCTTCTCACCTTCAACACTTTCTCCTGACAAGTTTGTTAATCTGCAGCTTTTATTTTCAGAAGAAATGCTTAAGAATTTTTTTTTTCTTAGAACAACAGAAAAGAAAAACTTCTAGTGAGTAAAATAAAAGATTCCTGACTCACAAGATGGTTGTCTGCTTGTTCAGAGTGAGGGTAGAGATGTGATTAATGATCATATTAAATGGAAAGCAGAAGCTGAAAACCTAACATCACAGTACTGAATAAAACTCATATATAAAAACCAATTGGTTGGGGTTACTATTTTTTATTAGTGACAAATATGAGTGAAATTACATAAATAATTTTCTCCTTACGTGTGTATTGCAATGAAAACTTGTATGACAGAGGTTAATTTCTCCTTAAAATACAAGGTGCAGATTGACAAACTGAGAAAGTGTTGAAGGTAACAACAGATTGTTGAAAATTTTAAACATAAAATTTCACACTGCAGACAGTGATTGTTACGCACTTTATGAAGTGAAAAGTCCAAATGAGTTCTGCACAAAGAGGACTGTATTGAGGCAACAACCATGACAAGAAGTTCCACTTGTTCTGATCGTCACCGCAGTATTGTCCTTTCCATTTAGAACCATTTGCCTATTCCTTTTGGTTTTTGTCTGCACTACGAATTTAATATGAATCGAATGCGGCAGATTTGTAATTAGTCTCTGTTTGAGCATCTGATAAAGATGTTTACCACTTTCTTGCCTTAACATAATTTACTCAGCCTCTTGGTTTTCTTTGTATCTGGGGAAAATTCTCTCAATAAGCGCATCTAGACCTTTGATTCCCTGTACTGTTTGTCTCTTGCCTCCTGGAAGGGCTCATTAGCTCTGGGATATGGTTGGATGAGTTGGAGATGTTTCTTTTCAGTGGGTCTGACTTTGTGGAGTGGTTAAGAATCTTAATATATAATTAGTTCTGCATAAATCCACATTACTTAAATACACAAGAATTAAAGCTATTGTGATTGTAATGGTCCATTTGCTCTTTATTTGTAACTTTTTGTGTTTTGTACTTTCAGATATACTGTTTAACCATCTATTTGACCTGAAGCCCAGAGGTAGCAATCTGTTAAAGGCCTATTCAGTGCTGGATCTGAGGCAGTAGGCAGGGTGGGCTTCATTTTAAGAGTCTGAACCAATTCTCAGCAACAGAGTAGATCTGTTTATGCCTTTTCGGCCTCTGATTCATAGCAACTCATGGCCCAATTAAAAATAAAATTCTCCCTTAAGGGCAAGAAATCTTTTGAAAATCTCCATAACACCTTGAGAGACATGCAAGTTGATTAATTTGTCATTTTAGTTTTCTCCTTCCTGCCTACCCCCATGAGGAAATATTTTTACCTGTACAAAAATAAATCAAAGAGCTGTATGGGGCATAACGAAGGCAACAATAGAAATACAGATCTATCTGTGAAAATCTTAACTGTTCTTGTTTAAGACCTTGATGAATGATTTGTTTTTAGAAATATAGAGCATTCAGCACTTTCTATCAGCATTTTATTAGCCAATGTAATTCTGCTGAAGTGTCATCTAATGCAGGAACTAAGTATATATTATATACTACATTTATTTATTTATTTATTTATTATTTTTTGATAAAAAGCAGACACCATCATAATACTTCATCAGTGTTAATGCAATTACCTTATGGATGCTCATTCAGAGCACTAAATGTGTGTCAGAAGGAGTGCACTCTTATTGACTTTTATGAAATGCTAAAAATAGCAGGATTAAATGTGCAGCATAGCAGTTTGAAGCTAATATTAATTTAGCCTATTTTTTTCTTCCTTGAAAAAAAAAAAGCCTGGGTAGCAGAAGCCCTCCATTTGAACAAGATGATTTTAGCATGAAAAGACAATCATATGGAAGATGTCACGGCTCATCAAGAAGCATTTACTGATAATGACATCATAACGCCTCTGAGGACCACAAACCAGTTGAAATGAAAGGCAAAGATGCGGCCCGCTGCTCAGAATGAGGTCGTTCATATATTTCTATGTATTCATTTGCAATTTATTGAAATTAACTGACCATGCTCCACTTTATTGTGAGGTAATATCACATCTCTGTCTCTGACTCACAGGCTGCTGGGTAAATTCCTGCATGTTGGTTTTGGAGGTAGCTGAAACGATCATCATTATTCCATGTGACTATGAAGTGGTTTGAAATGGTTCCTTCAAAGTCATTCTTGATTTAGTCTTTCATAGATCATTCCTGAGTGGAGAAACTTTCACCATCCCACTCCCAGCTCAACCCCTGGCAGAAGAATCAATGCTAATCTTCACCTAACCTGTGAATTAATACAGATTGCAAGAGTAGCATGCCCCAGTCAGCACTTTCCCTGTCACCCGCAAGCAAATTATGCAGGAAATCAATGCCAACATGTCAGATCGTGCCTGACTCTCCCAGCTTGCATCTCTCACCTGGTGCGGAGATATGACACCAGAGCTTGTGGTTAGCACTGTGCAGTTTAATTAACAGCAAAGAGGATACTTAATGGGGCATCAGCAGCTGGGGAACTGCATTTTTGGCAGGGTTGTGCAAAATTCATAATTGAAAATTTGGCTGCCTATCTGTCTGTCTGTCTGTCTGTCTGTCTGTCTGTCTGTCTGTCTGTCTGTCTGACTGTCTGTCTGTCTGTCTGACTGTCGTTCTATCTATCGTTCTGTCGTTCTATCTATCGTTCTGTCGTTCTATCTATCGTTCTGTTCTTCTATCTATCTGTCTGTCTGTCGTTCTATCTTTCTATCTATCGTTCTGTGGTTCTATCTATTGTTCTATTCTTCTATCTATCTATCTATCTATCTATCTATCTATCTATCTATCTATCGTTCTATCGTTCTGTCATTCTATCTATCGTTCTGTTGTTCTATCGTTCTATTCTTCTATCTATCTATCTATCTATCTATCTATCTATCTATCTATCTATCTATCTATCTATCTATCGTTCTATCTGTCTGTCTGTCTGTCGTTCTATCGTTCTATCTTTCTATCTATCGTTCTGTCGTTCTATCTATCGTTCTGTCATTCTATCTATCGTTCTGTCATTCTATCTATTGTTCTATTCTTCTATCTGTCTGTCTGTCTGTCTGTCTGTCGTTCTATCTTTCTGTCTATCGTTCTGTCGTTCTATCTATTGTTCTATTCTTCTATCTGTCTATCTGTCTGTCTGTCTGTCTGTCTGTCGTTCTATCGTTCTATCTATCTATCTGTCTGTCTGTCTGTCTGTCTGTCTGTCGTTCTATCGTTCTGTCATTCTATCTATCGTTCTGTCGTTCTATCTATCGTTCTGTTCTTCTATCTATCTATCTATCTGTCTGTCTGTCATTCTATCTTTCTATCTATTGTTCTGTCGTTCTATCTATCGTTCTGTCGTTCTATCTATCGTTCTGTCGTTCTATCTATTGTTCTATTCTTCTATCTATCTATCTATCTATCTATCTATCTATCTATCTATCTATCTATCTATCGTTCTGTCATTCTATCGTTCTGTTGTTCTATCGTTCTATTCTTCTATCTATCTGTCTGTCTGTCTGTCTGTCTGTCTGTCTGTCTGTCGTTCTATCGTTCTATCTTTCTATCTATCGTTCTGTCGTTCTATCTGTCGTTCTGTCATTCTATCTATTGTTCTATTCTTCTATCTATCTATCTATCTATCTATCTATCTATCTATCTATCTATCTATCTATCGTTATATCGTTCTGTCATTCTATCTATCGTTCTGTTGTTCTATCTATTGTTCTATTCTTCTATCTATCTATCGTTCTATCTATCTTTCTGTCATTCTATCTATCGTTCTGTTGTTCTATCTATTGTTCTATTCTTCTATCTATCTATCTATCTATCTATCTATCTATCTATCTATCTATTGTTCTATTCTTCTATCTATCTATCGTTCTATCTATCTACCGTTCTATCTATCTTTCTGTCATTCTATCTATCGTTCTGTTGTTCTATCTATTGTTCTATTCTTCTATCTATCTATCTATCTATCTATCTATCTATCATTCTGTCATTCTATCTATCGTTCTATCGTTCTATCTATCGTTCTGTCATTCTATCTATCGTTCTGTTGTTCTATCTATCTATCTATCTATCTATCTATCTATCTATCTATCTATCTATCTATCTATCTATCTATCTATCATTCTATCGTTCATTCTGTTGTTCATTCCATCTATCTATCTATCTATCTATCTATCTATCTATCTATCGTTCTACCGTTCTATCGTTCTATCTATCGTTCTGTCGTGCTATTGTTCTGTCTGTCCTTCTAACATTCTATCTATCTATCTATCTATCTATCTATCGTTCTATCTATCGTTCTGTCATGCTATTGTTCTGTCTGTCCTAACATTCTATCTATCTATCTATCTATCTATCTATCTATCTATCTATCTATCTATCTATCTATCTATCTTTCATTCTATATTTGTCTATCATTCTATCAATAGTTCTTTCTATCATTCATTCTATTGTTTGTTCCATCATTCTATCTATCATTCTATTGTTCTAACTATTGTTCTGTCTATCATTCTATTGTTCTGTCTATCATTTCATTCTTCCATCCTTCTATCTATCTATCTATCTATCTATCTATCTATCTATCTATCTATCTATCTATCGTTCTATCTTTCTATCTTTCTTTCTATCTTTGTCTATCATTCTATCAATAGTTCTATCTATCATTCATTCTATCGTTCGTTCCATCATTCTGTTGTTCTATCTGTAGTTCTATCATTCTATTGTTCTATCTATCGTTCTAACATTCTATCTATCGTTCTATCTATCTATCGTTCTGTTGTTCTATCGTTCTGTCTATCTGTCATTTTATCTATCTATCGTTCTATCCTTCCATCCTTCTGTCGTTATAACTATCATTCTTTCTGTTGTTCATTCGTTCTGCCATATCATTCTGTCTATAGATCTGTTGATTTACGAATTTATCATTCTATCATTTATCTGTTTTTTCCTTCTATTGTTTTACTATTTTATCCTTCTATAATTCTATTATTCTTTCTATTAATCACTAATTCTATTGATTTATAATTTTTTCTATTTGATCATTCATTCTATCTGTAAACGAGAGAGTCCACTGAAGGCGAGTGTAGTGAAGAACCCAAGTGCAGTTTATTTACAAACGTGAAATCCAAGATACAAACAAAATCCAAACAGACGACTTGACTTGAACAGACTTGACCAGAGACAGACTTGGCATGGCATGAACGGTCTAGACTCACCAACAGCAGGTTACAACATCAATACACGACAAGGAACAAGGCAATGACATGGCTACTTATAGCAAACAAAGAGGGTCACAAGACATGAACAAACCAATGGGAAACTAGACGCATGACTAGGACAACCAATCAGAACATGATACATGAACTAAAGCAACCAATGGCAGGAATACATAAGGGCAAGGGAAGCATGACACAAACAGGGACCATGACAAAACTCCAAAATAAAAGTCAAGAAAACATGAACATGAAACAGATCCAAACAAAACCCAAACCCCACGTTACACTATTGTTCTATCATTCTTTGTCTATTTATTTCTCTGTAAGGCCAATAAACCTCATACTTCAGCGCTTTTTAAACATTTAACAAAAAAAAAAAAAAAAAAAAAAAAAACCCTTTTAAGCATGTTTTGAAAGGCCGGCTTTTAAAACACACTTTGCTTGTCTAGTTAACTTTTACAGTTACAAATTTCAGTTTATTTTCCAAAATATAATTTTCCTAATTTGAATTAAGGTTCTGCATCCTGTTTTCTGCTGTGCCACAATTCAAACTCAGGAATTAAATCTGAATTTAAAAAAAAAAAAAAAAAATCTGTTTTGAATAGCACCTGCTTTTGGGATGGTCTTACCAGTGACCCAAAGCAAATTTGTCAAGTCTTCCATTCAATCATGCAGCAATTTTCTGCTGGGTTCCGTTGCTAGGGTAAAGATGGAAGAACCTCACTTAGATTTATCTCCGACATCTCCACTTCCAAAAGGTCCTCCAGAGGGCTCATTCTGTCATTAACTGAATCTTCACTCTATATCCCCTGGGCAAACCTCAATTGGGCCTATTAGATGTGATTGCATTTTCACCAAAACCTCAAAGGCCTGGATATGATTTTTGTGTTTGGATCCACTTATTTTTCAGAGAGAGAGAAAAAAAAACCTCTCAGAATCAACCCACGGCAGTCCGTTTTGGCTGTCGGGGGCATCATGCATTCAGGAGACAGGTTTTTGCACAGCTTTTTGATAAGGACCATTCTGTCATCTTGTGTGCAGTCTGGAGTGAGTTGTTGTCACTGTCGGAATGAGAATAGACTTGAGTCCAAGCTCAGCATGGATATGGGCCCTCTCCAGCCACACTGCGAATGCCAGACTCTGCGGTGTCAGTCTTGAGTAATGAAGACTATATGAATGGCTAAATCATTATTGTGGTCACTGATTTATTATTTTGTATAGTCATATAAACCTTCCATGGTATATTTCACCACCTGATTGGGGTGCGGTGAGGATAGAGAAATTAAATCAAACACACTATGGGAGGTAAAAATTACCTGGCATGAATCATCTCTCTATTTTCCTGATTATTATAAGTGGGATAATTCTATTAGGCAGAACTTGCTAAATCTTCCCCACTTTAAAGCTTATGTCAGTCAACGTGATTGTCATGAAGTCTCAAGGTTGAATCTTCCAGATGTCTCAAATTATTCTATATTTTATTAAAAAGCTGAAGGTTTGCATATGCAGTGGATTGTGCTTGAGGAGAATGCAGCAGTACTAAAATATGCTGAAAATCTAAATTCTGCAACTTGATCTGAGCTGTTTTTGTTTTATAACTGACCTTGCACGTCCTCATCAAAGCCCATGCATCTCGCCGTTTTGTCATTTAATTCCAAATCGAAATTACGCTCAATCAATAAAGCCCTGCATAGAGTGACATTATGGTTTGTATATCTCTGCACTTCACAAATGATGGAATTTTATGTGTTTTTCAGCGGTTACTCTCTTTAAAGGACCCTGACGCATTTAAGACTACTATAGTGGGAGCATATAGAGAGATTGCATTTAACAAGGTGTTGTCCATCACTTTATGTACATATCCAGGGCTTTTCTTTAACCCATGAACAATGGATCATATAGCTTTACTGCAAATAAGACAGATGCCACACGTTTAACTGCAGGATTAATTGATTGAAAACGCTCTCTTCCTCCTAACAGATGCTGCAGTTGCTCGTATTTGGCTTTTAAAAGCGATCAGGTGTGCATAAAGGATGATTCTATTTGGATTACAGGCACGACCCAACGAGTGCCAAGGAAGAGTAGCATGGGTGCATCGTTTCATCAACTAATATGGGAACACAAAACCACGAATGAGCTCACATTCAAGTTAGTTTGGAACGTGACCTCTGCACTACTTGACACCCACATAATCATGAGACCTGAAAACATTTTCACACAGTGGAAAAGATTTGCATTTCATCGCCTGTATGCCTAAAAAGATTTGTGAATATATTTTGTGTTGGTCTCTTTGGAACCTTTGCCCTCCAACATTATTTTGCTATGCTGATAATAATCGCTCATGCTCACTGCTGAGGGTAGTCTTTTGAAGCCTTTGGCCTGTTTTTTTAAGAGGTCTCTGAAAAGACTTCTGTACAGGCTGTATCCTTCTTTTAAAGCCTCAAATCTCGTTTCTCAGCACAAATCTCGTTTCTCAGCATAAATCTCGTTTATGCTGAGAAAAACACTGGAACTTTTTGTTCCCTTTTAATTTATCATGTTTTGCTCAATTGAAATGAGACACAAGGAAAGCGCTTTCGTGTTTTAAAGGAAACGGGTGGCCGTTTCAGTAATTAACCGATCAGAGTGACAGAATTCACTCCATTCTTTTATCAGTTTGTCATAAAGCTGTTTTATACTCCCATAAATCGTTCTTTATTAGAAAACAATTTGCCGCAAGCTATAAATGGCATATCCTCACCAAGAGACTGCACTCATTTGATTAGACAGGGAAAGTATGTTTGTAATTTGTGATGGTAGAATGCGCATCCTCCATAAAGATTTAATGATGTTGATAAAAGTTGGGAGTAAAAAAGAACAATGGCCGGTTGATTAACAGAAGCATCAAAGGCAGCTTAATTTGCTCTTAAGAGTGAAGTGGTGAGCAGAACTTTGCTGACTGTACTTTTAAACCCTGATTGCATGATGTTATTTTAACTTTAGGCAATTTAACTAATTATCTCAAACTGCTCATTTCACAAGTACTGTAGTTTCTTTGGACCAAATTGGATGTTTGACCATATTTGGGTGTTAACCAGGCAAGTAAAGCTGTAAGTCTGTCCAGTAAGATTTTTATTGTTTTTGAAAGAAGTCGCCAAGGCTGCATTAAATTTAATTAAAATGCAGAAATTTATTGCAGGAATACTTTGAAATAATTTTGCAGTTTAAAATAACAGTTTTCTATTTGAATATATTTTAGCATTTATTCCTGTGATGGAATGCTGAATCAGAAACCATTCTAATATACTGATTTGGTACTCAAAAAACTTTTGAGCATAGTTAGTTTTCTTTGTTAGTCCATCATGCATTTTAACTGCTCACATTGCCTTTTCGCCTTTATTATTCTTTACCGAATGTGATGTTGCAGCTCCACAAATGAATAACCAGTGACCAAAGTTCAGCGAGTATGTCAGGCACCACCCTTAACATAGGCCAATGGCCTGGATAATTGGGTCAATAGCAATTTATGATGCCATTCTCCAGAAATATCAGTGGACAGCTGGGCAGAATGTAACTAGAGAAGCTACAGGAAAGGGCGAATGCGATGTAAAGTCATCCCGCTGCCTCACGTGTGCTCAATTGACATATTCATCACCCGCCTTGAAGCGTTTGCTTCTATATGTATGATGGAAAAGAGCCTCTCCCAGAGTGACCATTGACCCTCACAGCTACTCTGAATGTAATGAAACTGCTTCACCAGCAAGAAAAAGATGTGAGCAACACTGTAACTTGACTGACGTTCTTAGGAGCATGTAAAAAACTGGAGGAGAGATGACAGAAATACCATTTTGAGCTCCCATCAGCCACTCTGAATATTTCAGGGCAACATCGCTTTAATAGCACGTAGGGCTGCAACTAACGATTATTTTGATAATCGATTAGTTGGTCGATTATTTCTTCGGTTGATCGATTAATCGGATTTTAAAAATATATATATATATGAAAAAAAAGCTAAGTTTTCTTCTTTTTTATTTTGACAAAAACACTTCCACATTCTGCCCAATGTTCCAACTGAATGCTATGAAAACATACAGTGCTTAACAATTTATTAGACCACCTGTCATAAAGAGAAAACACAAATATTTTAGGAATCTGTCAAAGAATTGTTTAAACCTAAAAATGTTATTGTCATTTATTGGGCAAATAACAAACTGAAACAACTAAATAGTATTTATTCACATAATAAAAAATAGCCTCCTGCCTTTCATAACAGCATGCATTCTTGCTGGCATTGTTTAGCTACTTTTTGACTGTAATTGGGTATCTGAAAAACTCTTTCATAGATCTTTCATTCTTTCATAGATAACAGAAATAATTATATTATAGCATTAGAAATAGCCTACTGTTACTAAAGAGATTACACATAATTGGAGGACTAACCAATACAGATAGCTAAAAAATGATTTTAGTAAACACTGATGCTGTTAGTTTAGAGCAGCAGTGGGACAAAGCTTACATTATTTGTTATAAACCTTAAATACATTTGTTTTAATAAATTTGTTAAGCACATTATATAGGCCTATAGTTTAAATCTCTTCATCAAAAATTAAGATAATAATAAAGATAATAAAGACGAATAAAAACACACACTCAGTGTTAACCAACTTTTTGATCACAGTCACGTTTACAGTAATTTCTTTATCCTGTAAAAGGTGGCTATGAAGCATCTGATATTTATATTCAGACAACTATACGCGGTTATCCCTTTACAGTTCCTACTCTCATAAAATACGTGCACTATATGTTGGCTTTTAAACCTTAATTTAATGTTCAACAACAGTTATTTCAGCACAATGAATGTTTTGCGCTGAATATTAATCCCTCTCTGACGCGCGTTCACGTGCCTGCTGCGCTCGCGCTCATTCAGTAAAGATTTAAACTTAACACAGACTGTCAGGACGGAACTTTATGCAAAAATGGAAATGCTCGCGTGAATTTGTGACATTTACAGATAAGGATATGACCGTAAACTGAACGTTTTTGCGCTGAGGACGTACATGCATCTGTCAAAGCACCTGACAAGACAAGCCATTACGCTAATGCATTAGCTTAAAGCTTAAAATAAAGAATTCTCATGTTTTGTGCAGCTTGGATCACGTACTTCTACCGCAGCATCTCATTCTGTTTCCTCCACTATATTAGATGCATTTTGGCCATAGAAATGCGTTATTCAGTGCTGTAACGTTAATTTGATGCGACCGGCTGAAGTTGGACGTGCACTGTGAGCAGACCTGACTAATCGATAATGAGAATCGTTGTCAATGATTTTCATTATCGATAATAATCAATTTTATCGATTAGTTGTTGCAGCCCTAATAGCACGACAAAGCTTTTGCACAGTAATACAGGGAATTTCTGGTTAAACAGTCATTTGAAGCCCTCAGAGTGAAATCTCACTTCATTCTAGTGTTTCTAATCTGAAGCTGCAGAAAGTGGAATATTCAATTGTTTTATTCGTGTTTCTTCCACATATCTGTGCTTAATTTGGGGGAAAAACCCCTTCTGTCAACAGGACTGAAAGAATAAGATATATATTTGAAAACATATTTTAAATTGAAGAAGTACAGTACACTACATAGCTGACAGTATGTACTGAAGAGTGTAATCATATATTTAGAATTAGAATTGAAAATGTTTTTCTTCAGGTTTATGCACTTAAAGTTATGCTATTGTTCATTTATGCTATTTTTAAATATGTATTATAAATATTTTTCAGAATGTGCTGTATGAAAGCAAATTGAAACAATTCTGAATGGTTTTTAGACATAAATATACCATACAGCTACCTTTACATTTTAAGAGGATCTTCATATTTAGGATGCCTTGGAAAATTTGAAAACCTCTAAAGTAGACTGACGGCACTGAATTGGAACAGTTCTGTAATCTTCTTCTTCTGTTTTTTTTTTTTTTTTTACACAAAAGACTACTGTGTGAATAAGTTGGACAGAAACGGCTCAGTAAACAGGAGGAATAACACCAAATCAGTGAGAGCATATCAATAGAGCCTTCAAAACACATATGTAATACACACAAGTGAATTGACTGAAGGTTTAAAGAGTCAAGTCAAGTCACTATTATTTGTATAGCGCTTTTAACAATGCAAATTGTGTCAAAGCAGCTTTAGATCAGCTTGATATAAAGCTGGGTGGCCTTACATCAGCTTTACAGTATTTAGACGGGGAAATAGTGTGTCGAAATAGTGTCATTCTCCTCTGGCCAGACAAAATCAGCAGTTTAAATCTAGGCTGCAGCAGAGTCAGATTGTGCAAAGCACTCATCTGGTTCATGTTGTCTTGTCCCGATGGCCATCTAGGAGACAGGGTCTTCACTGGGGATCAGTCTCTGGAGCTCATCTAGTTGTCCTGGTCTCCGCTGACGTTCAGGGCTGTAGAGGTCATCTCTAGGTGTTGATCCACCATCTGATCTGGATACAGACTGGATTCGGGTGGCTGCAGTGACCATCTGATCTGGATACAGTCTGGATCTGGGTGGCTATGGTGACCTCGAAATAAGAAAGAAACAGACTAATATTAGCATAGATGCCATTCTTCTAACGATGTAACAAGTACATCGGGTGTTTTGGGAAGTGTTCCCGGTTCCAGTTGACCTAATTAATGCAGCCTAACAATCCTTAACGGATTTGAATTATAGAAATGCGATAGTGTATTGTGTGTAAGCCAGGTTAAAGAGATGGGTCTTTAATCTAGATTTAAACTGACAGTGTGTGTCTGCTTCCCAAACAGTGTTAGGTAGATTGTTCGAGAGTTTGGGCGCTAAATAGGAACGATCTCCTGCCCGCATTTGATTAAAATATACTAGGTATTATCAAATGGCCAGAGTTTTGAGATCGCAGCGGACGTGAAGGACTATAGTGTGATAAGAGCTCACTCAAATACTGAGGTGCCAAACCATTCAGGGCCTTATAGGTAATTAGCAAGATCTTAAAATGTATACGATGTTTAATAGGGAGCCAGTGCAGTGTTGACAGAACCGGGCTAATGTGGTCATACTTCCTGGTTCTAGTAAGAACTCTAGCTGCTGCATTTTGAACCAGCTGGAGTTTGTTTATTAAACGCGCAGAGCAACCACCCAATAAAGCATTACAATAATCTAGCGTCGAGGTCATGAACGCATGAATTAATGTTTCTGCATTTGACATTGAGAGCACAGGTCATAATTTATATATATTTTTAAGATGAAAAAATGCAGTTTTACAAATGCTATAAGCATGTTTTTCGAAAGAAAGATTGCTATCAAATAGTACGCCTAGGTTCCTAACTGATGACGAAGAATTTACAGAGCAACCATCAAGTATTAGACAGTGATCTAGGTTATTACATGCAAAAGTTTTTGGTCCAATAATTAACACCTCTGTTTTTTTCAGAATTTAGTAGTTAGAAATTGCCAGTCATCCAGTTTTTGATATCAACTATACATTCCGTTAGTTTTGCAAATTGGTATGTTTCATCGGGTCACGAAGAAATATAGAGCTGAGTATCATCAGCATAACAGTGAAAGCTAACACCATGTTTCCTAATGATATCTCCCAAGTGTAACATGTAAAGCGTGAAAAGTAAGGGGCCTAGTACTGAGCCTTGAGGTACTCCATACTGCACTTGTGATTGGTATGGTACCTCTTCATTTACTGCCACAAATTGATGGCGGTCAGATAAGTACGATTTGAACCATGCCAGTGCACTTCCTCTAATGCCAACATAATTTTGTAGTCTATTTAAAAGAATGTTGTGGTCGATAGTGTCAAACGCGGCGCTAAGATCCAGTAGCACTAATAGAGAAATACAACCACGATCAGATGATAAGAACAGGTCATATGTAACTCTAATGAGAGCAGTCTCAGTACTATGATATGGTCTAAAACCTGACTGGAAATCCTCACATATAGCATTTTTGTCTAAGAAAGAACATAATTGTGATGATACTACCTTTTCTAATATCTCTGACAGAAAAGGGAGATTCGAGATCGGTCTGTAATTAACTAATTCTTTGGGGTCAAGTTGTGTTTTTTTTAGTGAGCGGCTTAATAACAGCCAGTTTGAAGCTTTTTGGGACATATCCTAATGACAATGATGAGTTAATAATATTCAGAAGAGGATCTATTACTTCTGGAAGCACCTCTTTTAGGAGCTTAGATGGAACAGGGTCTAACATACAGGTGGTTGGTTTAGATGATTTAACAAGTTTATACAATTCTTCATTTCCAGTAGAAGAGAATGAGTGAAATTGTTCCTCGGGGGATCTATAGCGTACTATCTGATGCAATACTGTGCTGACAGCTGCATGGTTACAATTTTATCTCTAATAGCTTCGATCTTGGAAGTAAAGTAGTTCATAAAGTCATTATTACTGTGCTGCTGGGTAATGTCTGCACCTGCTGATGTTATATTTTTTGTTAATTTAGCCACTGTATTGAATAAATACTTGGGGTTGTGTTTGTTCTCTTCTAAAAGAGACGTAAAGTAAGCAGATCTAGCAGTTTTTAAGGCTTTCCTGTAGTAGAGAGTATTTTCCCGCCGAGCAATACGAAATACCTCTAATTTTGTGTTTCTCCAGCTGTGCTCCATTTTCCGGGCTGCTCTCTTTAGGGCCCAAGTGTGCTCATTATACCACGGTGTTGGACTCTTTTCCTTAATCTTCCTTAAGCGTAAAGGAGCAAACTGACACGTGTTGTTTAACACCAATAGAGTTTAGAATGTCTATAAATGCTGATCCCAACAAATCTTTTTCATTATCAACATGGATATTAAAATCACCAACAATTAAGATTTTATCTGCAGCCAGCACTAACTCAGATAGAAAATCAGCTAATTCTTTAATAAAGTCTGTATGGTGCCCTGGTGGCCTGTATACAGAAACCAATACAAACATCACAGGGGATTTATCATTAACACTTGTTTCTTTGGATAACGTTATATAAAGCACCATTACTTCAAACGAATTAATACTTGAAACCCGACCTCTGAGAAATACTGAAAATATTGCTATAAATTGTAGCAACACCTCCCCCTTTACCTTTTGGATGCGGCTCATATTTGTAACAGTAATCTTGGGAGGTAGACTCGTTTAAAGTAATGTAATCATCTGGTTTTAGCCAGGTTTCTGTCAAACAAAGCACATCTAGTTCATGGTCAGTGATCATATCATTTACAAAAAGTGCTTTTGTAGAAAGGGATCTAATATTCAATAAGCCAAGGTTTATCATTTGTTTATCTGTATTATCTGTTTTTTATTTATTGAGCATCAATTAAATTGTTACTCTTACTTTGGTTTGGAAGTTTTCTGTATTTTCTAGTTCGGGGAACAGACACAGTCTCTATAGTGTGATATCTGGGTGAAAGGGTCTCTATGTACTGAGAATCTCTATGTACTCAGAAACTGACTTCTGTGACGTGAGACGGCTAGCAGATGATCGGTTTAGCCAGTCTGTCTGCTTCCTGACCTGGGCCTCAGTTGGTCAAGTACGAACTCTAAGACTATGTGCCATATTTCTAGAGAGAAGAGCAGCACCACTCCAGGAGGGATGAAGACCATCTCTTTTCAACAGGTCAGGTCTGCCCCAAAAACTTTTCCAATTGTCTATGAAACCTATGTAATTCTGCGGGCACCACTTAGACATCCAGCCATTGAGTGACGACAGTCTGCTATGAATCCCATCACCCCGGTAAGCAGGGAGCGGACCAGAGCATATTACAGTGTCTGACATCGTACTTGCAAGTTCACACACCTCTTTAACATTATTTTTAGTGATCTCCGACTGGCAAAGTCGAACATAATTAGCGCCGATGTGAATAACAATCTTACTGAATTTACATTTAGCATTAGCTAGCACTTTTAAATTTGCCAAGATGTCAGGCACTCTAACTCCCGGTAAACATTGGACTATGGTGGCTGGTGTCTCTATTTTCACGTTCCGTACAATAGAATCGCTAATAACTAGAGCACTTTCATTAGGTTTCTGAGTGGGGAGAACCTGTTTTATGTTTTGATCGGAACGGAAGAGCGGTGTTTTGACCTGCGACTATGCCACCTCACAGTCACCCAGTTGCCCTGCTGCAGAGGCGCTGAAACCGGAACCGAACAATGTACAGGAGTCCCTGAGCTAGTTGCATCCAAAGCAGTATCTACAGCCCTCACATTCTTAACGTCCTCAACTAAAGTTTGGATTCGTGTCTCTAATTCTGAAATCTTCTCTGTCAGCCTAACTATTTCCTTGCATTTATCACATGTGACTCCCTCGCTGTTGACAGAGACAGATAAACTGTACATGTGGCAGGCGGTGCAGGTGACGATGCAAGGAGAAGCCATTACTCACCATGATTGTAGAGTAATTCCAACTCACCACAGTTGTTTGATGGACTCGTATAAAAGGAGCGAGAGAGAAAATAAACAGCGAGAGAGAGAAGGAGCGGTAGAAAACGTGAATGGAGATGCGATTGACAAGCTAATAGTCTAACGGAATACTAACGCGCTTCTACGCACAGTGCTCGCGGTTTAGATTAAGAGATTAAAGGCTGATCATCATAAGATGATGTCAAATTAGTCTTAAATCAGAAATATGGTGAGAATTAAATTATACTTTAGCGATTTAAACAACAGATAGAGTAAGTTAGAGATTTCTTCAGATAAACAAAGCTACACGGAGCTACAAACAGCAGCATGGCAGGCAGGAACAGGAAGCGATCTCAACAGGAAGCGAAAGAGTCCTGAAGAGCATTACAAATGAATTTGGCAGATGCATGTGGTGGCATTTTAAATCCGAAGCCTTGCAAGCAGATCCCAGCCTGACACTGTGGGGCCAGTTCAAGGAAGCACAGCACATATTTATGCATGAACATGGACTGTTAGGAAGGTCAAGTATATGTTCCTCGCATCTTTAGCCCTTGACACCACTGACGTGTGTGAAATCTGTCTGGTCAGTAATTTCATGCAGATGTCAGTTACTTTGTGCTTTAGCCTTGACTAATAGAGCAGATCCAGAGATGGGTTTTCTTCACAATGGCCTCTGGAATCCCCCTGATAATACACATTGTCTGGATCTCCATCTTTTGTCGTCTTTCTGTGGCCGTTTGATCCGTTAGTTGAGCAGCAGGAGAGCCTCCTGAAAGAAAGGTCACGTGACGTGAGAGGAAGAAAGGAAGCTTTTCACAGGCCTTGTTCGGGTCTTTTTGCAGCCTGGGTGACCTATTCTTAAAAAGACCACGAGTATGTCATGTGCCCAATGCCCTGGGAGATGAAGCGATTGCCCTTTTCGGCTATTTTGAGTAACAAGTGGCCCAAATGCGCACTAGCAGACTCTGATAATTGGAGGCATCTGGCTTAGTACATTATTTTGGTTTTTGCATCGGGACTGCAGACATGCTTGCACTACAGTTTCTCATGCTGTTTGTTGAGATACTGTAAGAACATGTCCGGCATTATGTCTACCAGCTAGAAAAGAAACACATTGCATTAGCAACATTAGTAATGGGTATAATTCCTAAGGCATTGGTGTTAGTAGTTAGTAATCTATCCTCTTAAGACCTGAGAAAAAGGTTTTAGGAAATTTTTTTTTTCATGTCTTTACATTGTTTAGTGCATTAAAAATAATGTAAAAATTAAAAAAAAAAAAGATATTTCATTCATAAGTTATACTATGTCCTTGGAAGAGGACATCGGGACTCAATTTCTTTAAAAAAACAAAAAGACATGAATGAACATGCATAGGCAAAAACAATTGATTTTTTAAATCACCAATACGTTTTTAGTTTTCAAGATTTTTTTTTTTAATCAAACTTTGTATAAAGATGATTCTCAACTATGTTATAACAGAATGATTTGATATACCATTTTTCTTTCTGCAAAATGTGTGTAAAATGGCCATAAACGGGTTTTCTCATTATATACAATGTATCTATAAACTAAATCTAATTTGCATATTAATGTGTTTTTGGGGCAACATGTAATGAAAAAAGAAGTGTAATAATGGGAGTAATAATTGACAAGATTTTCATAGTAATATATAATATTTCATAAAATATTGAAATATAATTTATTTCCCTATTCATTTGTTATGTCTCCCAAAATGTGTAATAAACATGCTTTTAGTCCCGGTGTCCTCATATGAGAACATGTAGGAAATCAACGTCCTGTTTCATAACAAAGTCATATTTTGATTTGAAACCCCATTAGTCAAGTCAAGTCAAGTCGAGTTTTATTGTCATTCTGCTACATGTGTGGACATATAGTGGAACGAAATGTCGTGTCTCGCAGGACCACGGTGCTACATACTAGTTAAACTTAAGATAAACATACAACAATGCAAGTATAGGAAAAACAATAGAGCTATACAAGTTAACTATCTGACTATACATATACTAAAAATACTATAACTGCTATTCCTAGTTGTCCACATATACACAAACTGAGACTGTACAAAAACTTTACATAAATACTGTACATGAAATTGTGCGAAAGAGATATATGTACATGAAATTGTGCAGAAAAATATATATTTTGTACATTAAATTATTGTCCAGAAGAGAGATTTTGTGGGAGACAGTGCATAGTGCAAAAAGATTTTGTAGTGCAATGCTCAAGTAAACGTATTATTTTGTAGTGCAATGTTCAAGTAGACATATATTTTCTTAAGAGTCTTTGTGGCAGGGAGTGTTTGTAGAAAGTGTCTAGTGTGCATATAGTGGGATGAGTGCGTTACTACAGGTGGTTTGTATAGCCCACTCACCTGTGTGTAGCACATTCAGAATTGCAATTAGTAAAATTGTCAACAGTTTTTAATGAGTTGGGGGGTGGGAGGGTTGAGGTGTTCATGGTTTCAGAGGGGGACAGGGGGATTGGAGTTAAGAGCTCTCACAGCCTGGGGAAAAAAGCTGTTGAGCAATTTGACAGAGCGAGCTCTGATGCTCCGGTACCTTCTACCTGATGGCAGGAGCTGGAAGAGGTTGTGGGAGGGGGTGGGTGGGGTCCTTCATGATGCTGGTGGCCTTGTTGGAGCATCGTGAAAGGAAAATGTCCAGGATGGAGGGGAGAGGGGCACCGATGATCTTTGCGGCAGTGTTCACTGTCCGTTGTATTACATTTTCCTGAGATGTTGATTTATGACATACAATTTAAAAATTAGACAGATTTAAATGATAATTACAAAATATTATCATATTTCCATAAGAGTGTCACTAAATTAATTTCAGACATTTTTGAAGACCGAGGAGAGGGAGTGGTCATGGTGAAACATCCAATCATTTGGTATCTCTGAAAAACCCTGAATGTGCTCTGTACAGGACAGCCAGACTTAAAACTGTGGCATGTATAGTCTCAGAGAAATTCAGAGAAAGGCCGCAGGGTCTTAAGAGGCTATTTGGTCAGACTGCGGTTAGGTTAAGGTGACTGGCAGACTTTCATTTGATCACATGCTTTGTGTAACCCTCCTTGTCAGCTTGATAAAGAGCAGAAAACCTGTAGAATGGAATTAGTCTCTGCAGCTTCATAAAACACTGGTACAAGGTGTATTTCCAGCTGTCTGGGCTCTCATACAGTGGCATGCTAAATGAAGTGTAGTACAACCATTTAACATGTAGAACCTTTTTTTTCTGAAGAAGATGTGCTTTCCTGTGCAAAACTGTAGGAGTTTAGCTCTCTAAAAAAGATCATAGTGTTTAGTAAGCCAATGTTCTGTTGTGTTGCTAGGTGGTTTCTAAGGTTCAGTTGTTGATATTTGGTTAATGACAAGGGGTCAAAAGGTCAATTTGGTTTGAATTTGTTTATTTAATGAAAAATGCAGTAAAATAAGTAAAATTGTGAAATGTTATTATAATTTAAATTAAATTAACTAATTATATTTGAATATATTTTAAATGTAATTTATTCCTGTGATGGAAAAGCTGAATTTTAAACACCCATTACTCCAGTCTTCAGTATCACATGATCAATCATAAATCATTCTAATATGCTGATTTGTTGGCCAAGTAACATTTCTACGTTTCTTATTATTTTCAGTTTAGAAAAGGTGCTGCTTAATATATATAAATATAAATATAATAAATTATTATTATTTTATTTATTTATTTATTTATTTTTTATTTTATTTTTTTTTTTTTTTGTAGAAACGGTGATACCTTTTTTTTTCAGGATTGTTTGAAATATAATTTTTGTTAACCATGTAAATGAATTTAGTTTCACTTTTCAATTCAATTCAATTCAATTCAAGTTTATTTGTATAGCGCTTTTCACAATACAAATCGTTGCAAAGCAGCTTTACAGGAAATTAAGTTTCTACAATATATTTATATATTGTAGAAACTTAATATATTTAACTTATGGCGAAATTTGGTAGTTCTGTATGTTGTCTGAGGGTATGCTTCATCTGAGGTCCTCTGAGGGGTTGGCATCATCTCTTCTCAGGTGTTCTGGATCCAGAAGCTTGTGTAAATCCTAGTTACCACGGGATGTTAATCCCGTGGCAGAAACAGAGAAACAAATAGAGACATAATTAGCGTAGCTGCTGTTCCAACCAAGCAAAAATGATTTGTTCAATCCAAGCTAAAGAACAATAATGCGTGTTTGATCAGATATAACTGCAGTACAAGATCATGAGATGCATTATGTGAATGCTTGGCTAAAGAGATGTGTCTTTAATCTAGATTTAAACAGAGAGAGTGTGTCTGAACCCCGAACATTATCAGGAAGGCTATTCCAGAGTTTGGGAGCCAAATGTGAAAAGGATCTACCTCCTTTAGTTGACTTTGCTATCCTAGGTACTACCAAAAGTCCAGAGTTTTGCGACCTTAGGGAGCGTGATGGATTGTAGCGTGGTAGAAGACTAGTTAAGTACACAGGAGCTAAATCATTAAGGGCCTTATAGGTAAGTAATAATATTTTGTAACTGATGCGGAACTTAATAGGTAGCCAGTGCAGAGACTGTAAAATTGGGGTAATATGATCATATTTTCTTGACCTAGTAAGGACTCTAGCCGCTGCATTTTGGACTACCTGTAGCTTGTTTATTGAAGATGCAGGACAACCAGCTAGCAGTGCATTACAATAGTCCAGTCTAGAGGTCATGAATGCATGAACTAGCTTTTCTGCATCAGAAACAGGTAACATGTTTCGTAGCTTGGCAATGTTTCTAAGATGGAAGAATGCGGTTTTTGTAACATGGGAAATATGATTTTCAAAAGACAAGTTGCTGTCTAATATAACACCCAGATTTTTGACTGTAGAGGAAGTAACAGTACATCTGTCTAGTTGCAAATTATAATCCAAGAGATTCTGTGTACTGTTTTTTGGTCCAATAAGTAATATTTCTGTCTTATCTGAATTTAATAGGAGAAAATTACTGGTCATCCAATCTTTAACATTTTTAACACACTCTGTTAGCTTAGATAATTTAGAAGTTTCATCTGGTCTTGTTGAGATATATAGTTGAGTATCATCAGCATAACAATGGAAACTAATCCCGTATTTTCTAATAATATTACCAAGGGGCAACATATATATTGAAAATAGCAGAGGACCTAGGACAGATCCTTGTGGTACTCCATATTTTACTGGTGATAATTGAGATGACTCCCTGTTTAAATAAACAAAGTGGAAGCGATCAGACAGGTAGGATCTAAACCATCTTAAAGCCTGCCCTTGAATACCCGTATAATTTTGTAATCGATCTATGAGTATGTCATGATCTATAGTGTCGAACGCAGCACTAAGATCAAGTAAAACTAGCAATGAGATGCAGCCTTGGTCTGACGCAAGAAGCAAGTCATTTGTAATTTTAACAAGTGCAGTTTCTGTACTATGGTGGGGCCTGAAACCTGACTGAAATTCTTCATAGAGATCATTTTTTTGCAAAAAAGAGCACAACTGAGCAGATACAACTTTTTCTAAAATTTTAGACATAAACGGAAGATTAGAAATGGGTCTGTAATTTGCTAGTTCATTAGGATCTAGTTGTGGTTTTTTAATAAGAGGCTTAATAACCGCCAGCTTGAATGATTTTGGAACGTGACCTAAAGATATCGATGAGTTAATAATATTGAGAAGCGGTTCTTCTGCTACAGGTAACAACTCTTTCAGTAATTTAGTGGGTACAGGATCTAATAGGCATGTTGTTGGTTTAGATGCATTGATAAGTTTATTTAGCTCTTCCTGTCCTATAGTTGTAAAGCACTGCAGTTTTTCTTTGGGTGCAATGAATGGAGCTGAAGTACTAGACGCTGCAGAATCTACATTTGTTATTGTATTTCTGATGTTATCTATCTTATCAGTGAAGAAATTCATAAAGTCATTACTATTAAATTGTGAGGGAATATTTAGATCGGGTGGCGTCTGTTTATTTGTTAATCTAGCCACTGTGCTAAATAAAAACCTTGGATTGTTTTGGTTATTTTCTATGAGTTTACGGATATGCTCTGCCCTGGAAGCTTTTAAAGCCTGTCTATAGTTGGACATACTGTTTTTCCATGCAATTCTAAAAACTTCCAAGTTAGTTTTTCTCCATTTGCGCTCAAGTTTACGAGTTTCTTTCTTGAGAGAATGGGTATTACTGTTGTACCATGGCGCAGTACGTTTTTCTCTAACCTTTTTCAATTTGATGGGCGCAACAACTTCTAATGTATTAGAGAAGATAGTGCCCATGTTGCTAGTCATTTCATCTAGTTCATGTGTATTTATGGGTACACAGAGCAGTTGAGATAAATCAGGCAGGTTATTTTTGAATCTATCTTTAGTGGTTGGAACAATAGTTCTTCCTGGACGATAACGCGGAGCCATATAGTTAATATCAGTAATACTCAGCATGCACGATACTAGGAAATGGTCAGTAACATCATCACTTTGAGGTACGATATCTATGTCAGTAAGATCAATTCCATGTGATATAATTAAATCTAGCGTATGATTAAAACGATGAGTGGGCCCAGTGACGTTTTGCTTGACTCCAAAAGAATTTATTAGGTCAGTAAACGCAAGTCCTAACGCATCATTTGTATTATCGACGCGAATGTTAAAATCTCCAACAATTAGCGCTTTATCAACAGTAACCAATAGGTCTGAGAGGAAATCTGCAAATTCTTTTAAGAAATCTGTATACGGCCCTGGCGGTCTATACACAGTAGCCAGAGCAAGAGACAGGAGAGATTTCTTTTGCATATCTGACAGTGTAACATTAAGCAGAAGCAATTCAAATGAGTTAAACCTGTATCCTGTTTTCTGGGTAACATTGAGAATATCACTATATATTGTTGCAACACCGCCGCCACGGCCAGTCTGACGGGGCTCATGCTTATAACAGTAGCTTGGTGGAGTAGACTCATTTAGACCAATATAATCATTTGGTTTGAGCCAGGTTTCAGTCAAGCAGAGCACATCAAAACTATTATCTGTGATCATTTCATTTACAATAACAGCTTTGGGTGCGAGTGATCTAATGTTTAGGAGCCCAAGCTTTAAAAATTGCTTTTGTTTATTTGTTTTGCATTTTTCTGGTTTAATCACGATTAGATTATTTCTAGATCCTGCATTAAATTTATATTTATATTTTGGCTTCACTGTTCGGGGAACAGACACAGTCTTTATAGCTTGGACAGCACAAGTATTTCTATCATTTAAGTGGGTAGAACAAAAGTCATCATAGCAGTTATTTGTGAATGGGCTTACTAGTCAGATGGAGCGTAGAGTCCTGGAGATGTTGTCCGACAGGAGTTCTGCTCCGACTCTGCTGGGGTGCAGGCCATCAGCGCGGAAAAGCCTAGGACGCTCCCAGAAAAGATTCCAATTATTAACAAAGAGCAGTTTCTGTTCTTTACACCATGACAATAACCACTCATTTAAAGCAAAAAGTCTACTGAACCTTTCGTGTCCTCGTCGATACGTGGGAAGCGGTCCAGACACGATGATCGTCGCCGCGGGTGATGCGCTGCGCACCGTCTCGATCAGGCTCCTGAAGTCCGTCTTCAGTGTCTCCGTCTGCCGCAGCCTGGTGTCGTTCACCCCCGCGTGCAGCACGATCGCGCTGATGCTCTCGTCGTCCTTCAGGATCGCGGGTATCTGCGCAGAAACATCGAGAACACGAGCGCCAGGGAAACAGTGAGTGTGTGCTTTACCTTCAGCTAACGTAGCACGGACGTGCCGGACGATGGAGTCTCCGACGATCACAGCGTCGCGTTCCGTCTCGCGGAGGGGGGCGAAGCGGTTCCGGGTGGAGATCTCGAAGACCGGAGGCGGCGGAGGGGGAGAGGTCCTCGCCCGGGGCCTGGCTCGCGTCTTCCGCTGCTGCTGCACCCAGGGTCCGTGGTGTCCCGGCGCCGGAGTGAAAGACATCTGGGAAGATCGCGTCCTGGGTGCACAGGATCTGTGCAGAGAAACACACGGAGTAGAGGTGGTGGGAGTGTTAGCGGCGCGCTGTATACTTACCCCGGACTTGTGAGCGTCAGCCCGGGATGTTTCCAGCGCTGCTCTCCGCTCTCTCAGCTGGGCCTGCTTCTCCACCAGCTCACGGATCTGCTTCTCCACGGCCTCCAGCTCCAGCTGCACCGAATGTAGCTCGAACGTGTCCTCGCCTGCACTCAAAGGTAGACACACATCCGCCATTTAAGCAAGTAGCAGTGAGTAAAACGATGGTAATGTGTGTGAATAGAGTATTAGCAATGTAAGCGAGATTAGCGGCAACCTTCCTTGGTTGCCGCTAATGCAACCACGCTGGCGATGCTAACGGGCTATAAGCTAATAGCGGACTCTGGAAATCAAAATAAAACTAGTGATAACAAGGCGCTTTGATTGTTTTTGTTGTAGAATACGATAGGGGATATATTCACACGTTATAGAAACGAAAATGATGGTGTGTAAAATAGATTTCAGGATTAGAAAATAGTCGATAAAGAATTAACTTGACGGAGCTCAAACTCAAAACACGCAGCAGCAACAAACAGGAAGTCACGTGTCTTTTTTTTTTTTTTTTTTTTTTTTTTTTTTTTTTTTTTTTCTCTTGACTTCATCTCTGTGTCATCAACTTTTGATCAGTTTAATTGATCCATTACTGACACTAAACTTTTGAACTGGTGTACAGTATATGTTGCAATAATATAGCAATTTACTGTTTACAATTTACAAATTACTGACTTTTTTCTTACATTTTCTTTGCCATTGCCATATTAAGTGGCCCTTTACATTCACTATGAACAAGTTATGTGTGGAATATCCATAAAATGTAATACACCATTTTCTTTTACAGATTTTGCACCTCTATTGCTTTTGTACACAGTGCTTATTTGAAATATGCAAGATGTGAGCTGCCATTCCCCAGAGATGAAGTCCTAAATGATATAGTTAGTATACTGCATTTCTAGCAATGCCGTCTCTTGACTCAAAATCAATTTGCATTTTTTGTGGATTGATTCTGAGTCATTAAGTAAAGAATTGTGATGTACTATAGGTTTGATTGAGGTATGTACCATTCTTGTCAGTATCAAATCATGAGGTATAAATTATTGTACAAGAAAGCTTTACACATTAAGCTATCAATGTTATCTATTCAAAAGGATACACTATGTCGTTTGCTGACTTAAATGATCCAAGCATTCATAAAATATGCATTAGAGTAGCTTAGCTTTATCATGTCCTCTTTGCAAACTTTTCTCTGTCTCATTAACAGCATTCATTACATATTGACAATAGCATAGAAGGTTTCAGGGACATCTAACAAACACTAAATAGTCGCATTGGTGTCTATGATAATACATGCAGCTTCTCCATTCATAGTAATGGAATGAAAACCAAGAGACCTGGATTATGGTGCAGAAACAGCACTTTAGCACAGGATGACAGTAGCTGTATGACGTTGAGCTGTAATCCAGGGGGTATTTGGCGAATGTCTGCATGTGGCCTGATAAGTCAACAGAACATGGATCAGCCTGACGTAGAGCCGGTAGGGCTTATTGTTCTCACAAGCCAGATTTATATGTGCCGTTATCAGTGTATCCTACTCAGTTTGTGTATATAGGACTATGAATCTACGTGGGCTTCCAGTGACAATGACGTGCTCCTCTGGGGCACATGTGTTCGGCGTGCATAATTACTGTGTGTGATTCACCAAGCATTTCATCTCTGTGTCATTAGACGTTAGTATTTCTGCTGATATTTGCTTACCAAACACTATGCATTTCTAGACTACGGTGGAAAGTGGAAAAAATGCCAGTGTACTATCTATGTGCATGACAGTCCCAGGGGCCCATTCTTAGCTTAGGTGGAATCCCTAAGTGGATTTCACCCACAAACCGCTTGTCTAAACATGGAAGTCGTCAAGTAGGAAAGCTTGGTAAACATTGCTCGCCAGAGAAGCATAACTAGCAGTGTCGTAGGCCAGCCTGTAATAACAGAATACGGTAGTCGCTCTCAGTGCCCGTCTGTATTGTATATCGATTTACTCTCGAGATGCTCCTTCAGCATGTGAAGTAGCAGCAGATGTCGTACACCATCCAAATAATGTTTTGCAACTTACTGAAGTGCCGCTATCCTTTCTCCTCACTCTAAGCCCAGACAGAGAGATGTGCTCTGAGGAGACAGAACAGTATAATTGGGACTTTTTCTGTTGGAAATATAACAGAATGAAGTCTCAGGAGTTCAGCTAGTCTTTGGGTCAATGATGAGAACAGGTGAACTTCAATGTGCTGTGGCTCTCAGTGATGTAAGGTTTCTCTATAATAGTTTATGCTGTATGTGAAGCCTATCCTCATTTTTAAATATGATAAAGTAGGAATGCATGATATTTTAGTAACATATTGGTTGACTTTTTTAATATTATTGGGCAATTAAAAAACAGTGTGTTTAATTATGCATTTAAAGTCGGCATGAAGTGGAAATTGCAAAGAAAAAAATATAGGAATGGACTTGATTTTGTCCATTGGAAATTATTGGATCATTGTGGAATGTTACTGTTTTTGAATAATGATTATGAGGGCATATGAATTGTAAAATATTAATAATAATAATAATAATAATAATAACAATAATGTGCATGGATAAATAATCTATACTGCAATGTTCCATAAAAAAATAAGAATGGTCCATTTTTATTTCATAGTGACTTTAATAGTGCTAATTTTCCCAATTTTTACATTTAGATTGCATAAGGCACCATTTGCAAATGTAAAAATAAATATCTATTTTTCATACTGTATTTTAAAAAATTGATTTGTAAATTTGCAGGTGGTTTTAGTTTTTATTTAATAGTAATAATTTAAATTTTAACTTCAGCCGTTTAACTGTTATCAACCATAACAGGAAAACTACAGTATTTACACTGGCTTGCTTATATTCAAGCCCAGGTAGAAACTGCTGACTTTTTTGCACTTATTTTGAATGGAAATCTGTGGAATACATTGTTTTTAGTGTGGTAAAATGGTGCATTATTCTATTATTAGTCGCTGAACACGATCAAATTAGCGAAAATATTGAATAAATGAACATAGGTGTGAATGACGGGCGTGATGAATGACTAATTGAAGGTGCGTCACTGGAGAGTCGTGTGCATTCGTACAGCGTTTTGTTCAGTGTTGTGTGTGAAGTGATCCTTGTGATCTAAATCTGCTTATTTGGCTGAGGCATGGAAACATGATGAGGCAAAGCTTGGTGGTTTCAGAGTAATCTGACATTTATATTCATACCCTGGTTGATGAGATGGCCTATTTGTGGTGCTGACCAGCCTGGCGTCCTGCTTATGGTGCTGATAGTTGGTCGAGTATAAATAGCAGAGGAGCCAGCTGATATTTCCTGAATCCTGTATGGTTTCTGATGAGCTACAAGGTCCAATATCATCAGTCCTCATGCGGAATATCACACCCACGTAATGTTTGTCTTATTATTCCAAGGGATGAATCATCCACAACAGGCACTTTGACAACTTATTGATATGGAAATGCACTGGGATTGGTAATGAACTGAGCTGATTTGTTGCTTTTTCATTTATTTTTGTAGTATAATGGTGAGTTTGGATGTCTCTGTCTCTTTGCAATCACAATTGCCCATTATCCTCCTGCTCATTTGCTGCTTTCTTGCAATATGGCCCTTTGTGTTCATAATTGACAGAGCGTTTACAGTTGACCAGCTCATTACAATATCTCAGCACACCCCACTGACATGGCACTCGGCCTCCTGGGAGCTTTTAAAGCTCAGGTGATAGCTTGTTGACTCGAAGACAATGGCTATTTAAGGAACTGAAAAGGGGACAAAAAAGGACAAAGCATCTGCGGTGGTTTGTATGGATTCTCGAGTCTCTCTTTCTTGGTTGTTTACTGTATATTGTTTTTTTCCTTCTCATTCTCCATGAACTTAACATCCCAGCAGACTTCCTTGCGGTTCAGTTTGCTCAGTTCCACTCTTTTGTTGTACGCCTTTGGCACTCTGCAGCTTGTGATAGATTGCACTTTTTCCTTGTAGAAATGCCTGGATATGGCTTGTTTTCACCAAGTGGGTGTTAAATCGTAAAACCTACATAACATTCGGTGTACATTAGTTTTGAGTTCTGAATGAGAGAGAAGGGATCCCACGTTGTTTCTGTCTACCTGAGGTTTTTATTGACATTTCAGCTGGTCATTTCTGCAACATAGTTAGCTCAGGGAATTGCTTTGGGATGACAGCTCAGTTTCTCTTAATTTTTTTTTCCAAATCTTTCCAGATACTAGTTCTTACCCCAAATTTTTATAGTTTGTGTAGGCTTGTGTACTCTCTTGACCTGTTCCAAAACACAGAGAGCTACCCTTATGTCCTCTTCTTACACACTCTAAGAAAAAAGGTACAAAGCTGTCACTGGGACGGTACCCTAAGCTAAAAGGTACATCTTTGTGCCTTATTTTCCCCTAAATGGTATATATTAGTACCTACAGTGTACCTTTTGTACCCCAGTGACAGACTTTTTATATATATAATTAGTTTTGGATATTTATTCTTATTGATACACTTTAGTATTGAAGTTTAATCTATAATTAGGCTAATCATTATTCTCTCAAATTGTTTTTTTTTTTTTTTTTTTTCATTGTTCTTGGGTTGCATTCTTTGTGAAGACACAAACTTTAGTTACAATAGTCAATTTTTAATTGATTTAATGTGAAGGCATAGACAAACCTTTTGGGTAAAAATCTGTTTTGAATAATTTTGAAATATTGTTTTATTTTTATTTAGTTTGTTGTAAAGCATTATACGGTTAATTGACCAGTTTTGAGTTATTTTAAACTAATATGTTCAGTATTAAATAAATTAAAAAGTGACAGGATGCATTACCAAGAGCTCAGTGAAAACATAAATCCAAGATGGCAGATGCTGTGACAGAAATGTTGATTATGGATATAATTTACTTAATACTGAAAGTATATGAATAATCAGCATTTCTCACATCATCTTCCATTTATATATTCACTGAGCAGGAGGCAGCATAATTAAGTCAACTCTTTAGAACAAAAATGCCTCAAATGCAAAAATGCCTACGATGCCTTAAAATGCTGCCTACAGAGACAGCTCACTAGGTTTTGGAAGAGAGCCTAACGGCAGTTCTGTGACTTTTTTAACGCTTGTCTCTTCTGTTAGAATATATATTCCCAGTTTTCCCATCTTTCATATTCCACGCACAGCATGGTGCCATGTAAAATAAGGTTGTTTTGTGTCTCAGATCAGATCAGACGACACATTGGGGTATACGGCAGCTCCCAGCATCAACCCGTGACTGATCTCAGCGCTCAACTGAAAGCGTCGAACACCATGAGAGCATTGAGGGAATCTGCAGAAGTGCCGAACACCCTCAGGGAAATCATGTTTACTCCCCCCATCCTTCCAGATCTATGGTGCTTGCTCTCCCCAACTTCTGTTTATTTTCCTCTTCAGAAGTATAGGCTAAACATTCTCAACCACACATATGAAACGCTTCAAACTGTTTTTGGAACGGTGCCCAGTAAAAATTTGTGAATATAATTACCGTCACCCTTTCTACACCTCTTCTTTGTGCAAAAAATGTCTCCAAACATTGGCTGGGGGCGATGTGGGAGACGTGCTGAAAGAATTGGCAGTGAGAGAACCTGGCGCAAATAAAAAAACACCCGCAGAGGTGATGACACGAGCAGATGGGTTGGTATGGTTGGGGTGGACACCAGAATACAGCTTTTGGGCAGCACGTCTGGGCTCCGCAGAGAATCTTCTGCCTACACCTCTGTGTAAGCCATTAGCCGGTGCCGACCGCATCCACCCTTGAGCTCAGATTGCATTTGCCACAAGGCAAAAGCTGAATGGAGTCTGTGTTTGTGTTGAGTTTGTGTCGAGATGAAGTGCTTTGCTCAAGGCCACAACATAGTTAACCACAGGAAGAAGAAAAGGGTGAAAGGAATGAGCGATGAGAGATAGACAGCGAAAGAGTCTTAGCATGAGGCAGGCCTTTGATATATCTTAAAGGGATAGTTCATCCAAAAAAAATTAAATTCCGTCACCATTTACATATCGTTCCAAACCTGTCTGACTTTCTTTATGTGGAACTAAAAAGATAAATTCTGAAGACTCTGCTGAAGCATTCAAGATTCATAATAGAAAAAAATATCCTTAAAAATAGACCAAATGACTTGTTTGCTATATTTCAAGTAATCTTAAGTCATACTATAACTTTATGTGAGAAACAAATTGAAATTGACATTGGATTTTATTAAAAAATCGTCTCTTCCATTGAGTAACTGCAGAGTGGATCACTGAGTCACTGATTTGTTTGTTTGTTTTTTTCCCATTCTGCACAATTTATAGGAACTGCTTTTATGATACTTTATAATTCTTTTGTGTCTCTTTAGAAGCTTCCAGTCTTTTGAGTTCCACAGAAGAAAGGAAGGAACAAGGAAAGTCTGTCCAGCAGCCAAATTTGCAATGAGTCTGGCAGCTTTTACAGGCATGCAAGACCAGCTCCTATCTACTAGAATGGGCAGATGCCAAAATCCTAAAACAGCTGGCCAAATTCACATATAGATACCATATTTCAAATCAGCAACAAAATCGGACACAAATTGTTCCATAAATGTGATTCTTATGCTTAAATATCATTAAAAAGGCATTTCAGGTTGGTAAACCAATGCACATGTCTAATCACAAGTGTGCGTCTGACTGTTTCTATGAGAACTGAAGCTTCTAACAGTGACTTTACCAATTGGTGATAGACTCTTTTATGTAGAAGGTGGGTCTTCTTTCACCATATTGCGCATAACACTTTTTCACATTCATAGTAAACGTAGTAAAATGTTTTGTAGTGAAATGTCTTGCAGTTAAACCTCTTGATATGCAGTCGTCATTGAGGCTGTTGCAGCATTGGCCTACTTGATTGGCCATCTCAAAGTTGGGTCTTGCACAAAGGTGATGCCCTCGGTTTTGTCTATCCGTTTTACAGCGAGGGCCCCTATTAACCTTTTCCTCCAAATTAGCATTTAGAGCTTCGGTCCTTATCCCATCCTTGCTTTGCTCTGCATTCGGAATGGCTGCTGACCTTTTTAAAAGCGACTGAGAATAGCTTTCCTTGCTCAAATTCGAGATGGCAAATAATTGGCTTGATCAGCGCCTGCATTTATTCCAGAGGATGACAGTTTGTGTCAGATGGGAACAAAAAAACCCATACAGTATAATCATGCTAGAGATTAGTGTCACTTTTAAAGACGGCCCATAAGCATCAACTGTCTGTCCGTATGCTCTCTATCTAACCACCAATGCAGCTTTGCACTAATTAGCTTTTGCACCTTCTGCTGTTGGACCGGCAACAGATTTATGGGGAGTCCTAGGAGAGAATAGAGAGATTGGGTGATATCGATCCACTCAACAAAGCTTTACACACCACTGGCTTTTCCCAGACTGAGTCCTCCTCAGGGATGCACATACACACTCACTCACACTTTGACACTTAGATACAGTGTTGTTATCTACACCCTTCCCCACCACTTTCAAATTATCGGCATGAAAATAAACTCGGTCACAGCCTTAATAAATGCATATGCACCTCCTCATGATTAATGCAAACAGGCTATGTCTGTAAAAACATCTTCGCCGTTTATATGAAAAAAGGATGATGGATGCGTTGTCTCAGTAAAAACATAGACGCATGGCTTGCATCTTTTGAAATCTGTCTCGCTGAGGGGTGGGAACTACACAAGGTATTCACAGGAGTCGATGAGCAATTATTATTCTCAGGGAAACCCACATTCCGTGGCAAGCTAATTGATGAAATTGTAATCAGATCACCTTGTGACCTTTCATACCCTTTTGTGATCCCTGGCCTTTGTGCACTTTAGGTCCTGGGAGAGAGATGAGAGTGACCGTCTTATTAATATTTCCCAGTCATCCTACTGGCTTTTACTTAGTCTGTTTGAATTTCAAGTGCATAATTCAAAAGATAAAAATAAAAAAATTGTCATTTTGAACTGTTTATGGAGTTTTCCTCCACAAAAGCAGATATTTAGCAGATTGTTCATGCTGCTCTTTTCTATATAATGTAAGTATAGGGGGTCTGGTGCTGTCAAGCTCCAAAAATGACAAAAAGCACAATAAAAACTATTTCAAATCTTCAGAAGCCATACGATAGCTGTGTGTGAGCAACAGACTAAAATTTACTGAAAATCTATATATGAGTTTAAAATAACATGGCATAGCTGATGATAGAATTTCATTTTTTTTGAGCATGCTTTATTATTATTGTTTTTCCACACCTTAAATTAAAATGGACACAGTTTGATGTGTGAAGAGCTCAAATGAAGTGTGGAAGTTAAGCTTATTTGCATTAAAGCTATTAATGGCTTGTTAGTTAAGATGTGTAATTATAAATTTAACAAAAGTGAAAATGAAGCTTTGAGACAGCTGTAGAATAAAATGTGCCATAAACGTTATAATACAACTTAAACAGTAACATACATTACATATATTGTACTCTCAAACTAGCAACACAATCACACATACTGAGCTGCTTTAATGCTCAGGATTGAAGGTGTTTTGGTGCTAATCAGTGTGCATATCCCATCCAAGAACGGTTAAGACGAGCTGCTGATTGTGTGTGTGTGTGACTGTGTAATATAGACACGGGAAAATAAGAGAGTGAGTATGATAACAGTGTAAGTTTAGCAGTTGCTGAGTGAGAAGTTGAGATAAGCAGTGAGGGTATCTTAGGGGTGTTTGTGTAGTTAACGGTAATTATCTTTGACTGATAAGTCTGGAAATCTGCCTTTCAATTAATTAGTGGAGAATCGTTCACCCGCTGCTGTGCTCAGCTGTTTTCCAAGTGCCAAATGACTGGAACTTACACTTTTAAAAAGATGCCTGACATTATTTCCCCATTACTTGTTTAGAATGATATACTACTTACTGAATTCTGTATATACTGAATCAGTTTGCGCTATGTAGTGAAAAACGTTTTAAACAGTAGCATGCTTGTCATTGTGCATGTTTAGTGCTTTTATTGTGGAAAGTCATAATTTAGAAATATGCAAAAGCACTACTGTTGGATTTCAAACCTGGAAAGATGCTAGTGTAAGCATGAACTTGGTGGTACCCAAAGATATGTGTACACAGTTTATGATAAACTCTTGAAATGCATCAATGAGTCAAAGTTCCTTCATGACAAAACAACAAACCTTGCTCAGCAAATGTTTGCAGAGGCAGGTGTGTTAAATAATTATCTCTTGTTACATTTACATCTGCACAACAAATGCTAGTATTATATAGCATTGTTCGTCCTCCGCAAATTTGTTTGCCAGGAGACTTTATTGTTGACAATCAGAGTCAGACACCTGCAAAGTAAATCGCAGTGGTGCCGTTTGATATCAAGGAAATCTCACTTCCAACAGTGCATGGAAAGCAGCATTAATGGCATCCAATTTTTGAAAATAAGCACTGTTGTTGTGTTTTCATTTAAATTGTGTCCAAATTAGTCCAGTTAAATAATAATTTGTTCATAACACTGAAACTAGAAGGTCAGTTTGCGTGCATTGTGGGATTGCATTGGACAAATGTAGTAGTCGATTTGGATATTCCATTCAGAAATTGCACAAATTGTACAGTTTCATAATATATACTGCAGAAATAGAGTTGTATAGACTGTTTAAAAATTAATTTTTCTAAATTAAAAGAAAATACTATCATACTTCTCCAGAATTTACTTGACATTTCTTTGTAATTATGTGAAATTTAATTGTCTTTTTTCCGCCCAATGTATTTGTATACAAACAATTAAAAATATTAGTATGCTACTCTCATTATTTATGTCATTTATATTGGATGTAACTGGAATAGCATCTATCCTAGCACCTATCCTATCCTATCTTATCTTTTAAATGGCAGAAATAGTGAGTATGCACTAGAATGCTAATCTGAATTTAGCCAATTTCTCTCTCAGATGTTGAATTTGACTCCGCCTAAAATGACACCTGTGCAGTCCCACGTACATTGGTTTTCACATACTTTGAAGATGCACACAAACACGATTGGCTGTCTTCTCAGGGTAAAAGGCCAATGGGACAGCTGGTGATAAGAAGTATAAGGAACACTGCTGGCCCTCTCCTATTTACTAATCACAGTTTATTGCAAGTGACGTTAACTAAAGTGAGCGGCATGCCTGCAGAACCACTGCTGGCATTACCACCTGCAAGACTCACTGAAAGAGGAACAAAGGGGAATTAAAAGGAGGAATAAATCTGCTGCGAATGTTCCCAAGGATGCCAATGTATGGCACCGTTAATTTCATTTGGGCCGATCCCAGGCAGCCTCCCTTCAGAGTCATTTTCCTGAACATTAGAGGATGAATAAGCAGGCGATGAATGCACCTCCTGTGACTCCATCAGAGCTCCTCCTTGGTTTCATGTCTTGCATTTGTGTGTACTGCAAGATTGAATGAGAAAGAGATAGAAAGTGAGAGTGAGAACGAAGAAGCCCAGTTTTGTTTTCGTCCGAGATACTGACAGTGGATAAAAGATCCCTGTCCGTGTCTCTTAGGCAACCCTCGATAAGTGCACTTCATCTTTTATTCATGTCTTTAATGTACTGTTGCTCTGCCCGTGTGCCAGAACATTCTCATCTTGCTGTTAATTAACATCGATCACATGTACACAGTGATTCTCAAAGGTACAGCATTCATATCTTTATTTTGGGTTTTGTGCTGTTGATGCTTCAACACTAGTCACAGTTTGGTTGTTTTTTGAAGTCGACTAGTTTATCTAGATTGTTCCTTTTTTATTTTTAGCAGCAGTGCTTGAATTATTGTGCTGACAGTGTGTTGTGCTTTAGTTGTTTGACAGTTTGCACTGTAAAACTCCCTCGGAGGAGCTGTCATTCATTCCCTTTAAAGGACAGACTTCTTTTGCCAAAAGACATTTCAAACTAGTAGTTTAGCTGTTTTTAACACACTTTCAACAAATAGAGATTTATCAGTGCAGCCTAACAATAAATTCAGCATTAAGCTACATTGTCTCTTTTTCAAGTGTTTGGAAGTATGATTTATTTTAGTGAGCCCTTTTTTTGAACGGTTTGATTCAGTGAATGTGTTCAAAAAATGATTCACAGGTTCATTTGAATCATCACTAAGCTGTGTTCCTAGAACTGTTTTTGTGGTTTACGTAATCTTTCTTATAGCAAAATAAATATTTAAAATATATTTGAAATAATATTTATAATATATTATAATATTTATAATATATTGTAATAAATGTTTGAAATACAGTATATTTAGTTTTTGATATATTTTTGAAATATTTTTGTTATAAAAATGTGTTTTTTAGTCTCTTATTAGTAATGTTTATTGTAAATATGTGCTTTAATTTTTAGATTTATTTCTGTCACCCTAATTGATATCTTCATTGCCAGATGCTGGTCTGGAACCAGTTAGTTTTAATTTAGTTTTACCTGAGAATTGTCATTCTATATAGCTTTAATGCAAAAAAAATTAGTTTATCTGTAAAATTTTAGTTTGGCTGTACATGACCTCTATTTAACTATTTATTTGAGTATTTACGCAGTAATCTGTGCAAACACACAGGGTTTAATGTGTGGACTACATCTATAGTGACTACTCAAATGTTAGGAAAATATGAATAATGATGTTCATTCCTTCATGCAGTTATTAATATTTCACTTTTTCCAAAAGTATAAAGTTGCATAATGACTTGGTTGCTTGCAAGATTTATCATTTGCTAAAATGATCTTCCTCAGTCTTGTAGAATCTCTGAACTGTCACTTTGTGCGTATAAGAAAATTATTAAAAGGCCCAAGCCGCTCTCATTCGCGATCAGTGTCACATGCAGAAAAACGACTCTCTCTGTAATTCGTCATCTATTAAAGAGTATTAATCGCTAGCCACTGCTCAGAGGGCATAGGAGTGTTGTAACTAACAGGAGAGGCTGGTAGCCCGGCACTGTGTCCTAAATTGGATTTGGCTAAATCCAGGGAGGAATCCATTGTTTATCTCCTCCAGAACAGCAGAGGAGGATTATCTGCAGGATTTAGGGGAGTGTACATGCTCCAGGTGTGAACGACCAAATAATTTAGTACAATAAAGAGGTTGAGAGAAACCTTGAGGTTCATTCGCCTATAGGGAGCCAAGGTCACTTTATGAGGATGAATATAGTTCATTTATTTCCACTGGACCGTGAGGTCCATTATACCACAGTGTTTTTTTCTTTGGTGGCTTCCAGAGATCCCCAATTTTCCTCTACGTGCAGATCGACTCTTAATCTTCATCTTGTAATGCTACATTGCATCATGCAAGACCAAAACCACTTTTTGTGTTTTAATTGCTATTGGAACATGAATAAAATTATCATAAAAAATTAAAGGGGGAAGGGGGGGGAAGGAAGGGAAGTGGTGTGTGGCCAAGTATGGTAACCCATACTTGGAATTTGTGCTCTGCATTTAACCCATCCAAGTGCACACACACAGTAGTGAACATACACCTGGAGCAGTGGGCAGCCAATGCTACGGCGCCCGGGGAGCAGTTGGGGGTTTGGTGCCTTGCTCAAGGGTCTCACCTCAGTCATGGTATTCCCTGCCGGACCCGAGACTCGAACCCACGACCTTCGGGTTACAAGCCCAACTCTCTATCCATTAGGCCACGACTGCCTAATATGAAGAGAGTTCACCCAAATATGAACCAGCGTTATAATGTCAGTGAGATTTATTAATATTTTAAATTAGTTTTATTTCATGTTTTCAGTAAAGTGTTAAAGTTTTAGTAGTTTTTTTGTCATTTTTATTAGTTTTATTAAATATATAGTTTTTATTAATTTAATTGCAGTTTGTTATTTTAGTGCATCAAGTTAAACTAAATAAAGCAAATAAATAAATAAATGTGATTTTACTCGCCCTCATGTCATTCCAATCCTTTTTTTTTTGTCCATTGTTGTTTTTGTCCCCATTGACTTTCATTATGTGCACAATAGCAGTTGAAACATTCTTCAAAACATCTCCTTTTGTGTTCTACAGAAGAAAGAAATTTCTACAGGTTTGAAACGACATGAGGCTGAGTAAGTGATGACAACAATTGGGTAATGAATCAATTCTGTACACAAAAAGTCAATGCCAAGAAAACAATTGGATATGTGATATAGCTGACAATGGCATTGAAATTAGCAGCATAACAGGTGTAGGAGGAGGGTTTAGAATTGGGCATTGTAATTAAGTCCATTGTGATGAGAAAATAATCAGCATGTAGAGAAACACCGGTCGCATATGTTCTAATTATGTTCAGTAATGAGCTGTAGTAATATCGAAGTGAACTAGCAAGTTCCCGGCCTTTAGTTCACTGACAGGAATGCATATTAGACTATTGATTTGGTTCTTTATTGTTGTTTGGAAAGTCATATGGGAATCTGACTCTCAAAAAAAAAAAAAAAATCACCCAATTCTTTTCCATTTCTCGTTTTTTAATTCTCTCTCCTTCTCTTTCTGTGATTTTTAATTAAAACTGCATCACGGATCAGAAGGCATATGCTAATGAAAAAGATAGTGGAGTGAGAATGTAAACAGCATGTTCAGATCTAAAGGGATATTCATGTCTTTGAACACTGGCTATGACACCGTGAGTCGGTGAATGCATCTATCTCTACGCAATGATGTCCCTTGTGTGTGTAAATGACTTCAGGCTCAAATCCAGGAATTCATAATGTGTACGTACAAGTCGTCACCCTTTCGGAGGTTCACAGTAAACATGGATTCATAATTCAGTCTGAAGTCATACACATGGGCATTTCTGTTTATGATGCAGTGGAGCTTCTAATAATGTTTTATGCACAGGTTGGTTTAGTGTTTTTTAGTGGTCCATAAGCCATGCCTTTCATAAAACAGTCTCAGTTGCAGTGTTCTATAATGTCATTTTAAAGTTTCTGGTCAGTAAGATTTCTGCTTACCAAGCCTGCTTTTGTTTGAATAAAAACATAGTAATTTTGTGAAAAATTATTTAAATTTTAAGTAACTGTTTAATATATTTTTTATATGTAATTTATTCCTGTGATGCAAAGCTGAATTTTCAGCAGTCATTACTCCAGTCTTCAGTGTCACATGATCCTTCAGATTTAGATTTTTCAGGATTTTTTGATCAACAGAAAACGGTGTTCATTTGAAATATAATTTTTAGTAACAATGTAAATGTATTTGTCATTTGATCAGCTCAATGCAGTCTTACTGAATAAAAGTATTAATTTATAAAATAAAAAAAAGTTTCTGAATTTATGCAATGCCAGAGCTTAAATCTGGTGTCATCAAACATAATCTTCTTAACACTTTTGCACATTTATGACTGACTTAATATGTTTTAGATGTAAAAACAGTTTAGTGTTTAGTAGCTCTGATTTAAATGTGATATGTCATTTACATGCCTTTTTTGTCAAATCTTGTTTGGAATGGTTTAATGGAGTGTGTTTGATTGAAAGACAATCACCCCATGTAATCTGTGATACTTGGGCAGAGACCCATGAAAAATCAATGTCATCAACATTAGTGTACCCTCAGTGGAGAGCACGGTTATTAAATGAGCTCAAACACAGCGTGGTTCTGCTAATCAGTATTCATGCTTCCATGAGTTTTTGGGTTATTTCTGGAAATCTTTAGCTTCTTAACATCTGATTACCTTTCTGATCTCAAGTCCCAAAAGTTACATTCCCAAATTCTGAATGAGAATGTTTGAGCACCATTTTGAGAGAGATTTGAAATGCTGTATTAGCTGCCAAGATTAGTTTCTATTAATTTGACAATAAAAACACACTTTCATAACAGCTGCCCCTCAGAGGAGACAGTCAAACACAGGAATATGTAACAGGCTTTAGAGATCATCGTAATAAATTAATGTGTCACTATCACAGATTCCTGGAGGGTCGAAACCTTATAGTCTTGAGTTCTTGACATATTTCTGAGGAACTCCTGCCTGGTGCGGACTCAGCAGTAAGCAGCCTCTCCAGAGGAAGAAAGTGTTGTACTAGTTAATTCGTGGAAACATACGGACTGCGAGAGGAGTGGGGAGGATGACATGTAATGTCAAATTGCAAATATAGCCTTGAAATCTGCCCGGCCGCCTAGAAGTGATACAGCCATGTCAAAGCGAATGCACCGGGTCTGATGGATGAGGCGGTCGGCCCTGTTGATCACAAGAGCTCCCGTTTCCTATAATAGATCACAGTTCAGCCCGAGAGGCCTGGGTCTCTCAGAACGGCCCATAAGTTCAGGAAACAAGCCTCGAAGGCTGACACATGAAGGGTAGTCTTTCTGTGGAACGTCAGTCTTCCAAAGCCTTTAAAACTTGAAGATAAAAGGTCGGTGAAGGTTAAACCTCTAAGGTGCTGAGAAGCTGACATCTTACTGAATCAAATAAAAAATAATCATTTGAAAGATAAGAAGAATTTCTGTTTGAATCTGCTTCGAGCACAGTAGTTGAGAGATAACTAAGCCGACAAACCCTCCTGGAGATTACTGCAGGCTTCATGAAATGGTTTACCAATTTTGTGGTGATCTGAATCAAAACATTCAAGTCTTTGGGATGAATCAAAATTACTACTGTTACACTAAGTAGGGGTTTTCAATCTTTTGATTCATTTCTGATCTTGTTTTAGTTTTTTTCTTTTTTTTTTCCTCTAATGAACTGAATCAGAATATTCAAGTCAGACACAAGTGAGATGAAGCAAGATTTCTTCTGTAGTTTTAATAAAGATTTTGATGCATCCCAATGATTTGAATCTTGTGAGTCAGTTCTGATTCTAATTCAGTTCATGTTTTTGGAAATAACATAATCAAAACATTCAAGTTTCAGGGATTAATCAAGATCCCTAGTGTAGTAGTAGTTAATTCAGTTCACTTCTCAAACTTGCTTCAGGCACTATGCCCTTTGTGCTTATTTTTTCTTTTTGTTGAATGAGAGAGGCTCACATGCCAAACTGAATGAACAACATTAGCTTTCTGTTCAGTCATTGTTCTTTAGCTCTTCGGTTGTCTCAGTTTAGTGTCAGTCCACTCACTCTCACTGTCCTGGGCCTGACACCTTGCAATACATTTGCTATTTTGGCTTATACACCTCAACTACATTGACTGTGTAACTTCAGAACTTTCTTTAAATGAAACAGACACTTGCATGCTCTAGTGAAACTTTGTGATTTAACATCCTTCATTCTGACAAAGTGTGCAGCATATGTCACAGGAAATGACATCAGACACCCAAAAGTGGTGGGGATTTCTGGAAGAAACTTTCTGTAAAGTGGTCGTGTTGGTTGAAGTGCTTCACGGCACTCGTTCTAATATGCTTGTCAGGAGAAGGCCATCGAGGCGTGTTCTCCTCATCTTGAGCTAAATTAAGACAAGTGCCTCAGCATGTTCTACTTAAGTCACTCTGAAATACTTATTCACTCGTAAAGAAAAGCCTAACCAGACTGCTAATATTACAACACAACCTTTCACTCACTCCTTTTAGAACTTTCTTTCTTTCTAATCTAGTTTTTGAAAAACAAATTTCTTTTATTTTGTATCAATTATAGGACTTCCTCAAGGTTTTCTATCAGGAGGCAGGGTGTGAGGTGACTGTCCAGATTTTAGGCGGCACTGAAATTGCTTTCTACAATAATCATGCAGTGATTGGATATTGGGGTGTTATGGGAAGTGCTAGCCATAGAGAACTGTCAATTTAAGTGGACTCTGGGGTTTTAGTGTCTTGTTAGAGAAAGGTGATTATAGTTTTGTATTATTTTTTTCCCTTGCTACTCCTGTGGTCATATAAACTCATCTGCACAGAATTTTACCTTATCGGTTAGATGCACCGACACGATAAACTGTTTGTAATGTCCGCTTGATCTATTTAGCTATATATATATATATATATATATATATATATATATATATATATATATATATATATATATATATATATATATATATATATATATATATATATAATATAGAAAAATTGTTTTTTAAAATAAACTTCTGTTTTATTAGACAGCTCTACAGCTAACTAAACTTGCATTTTTATAAACTAGGCCTGGGAATGGATTGCTGCTGTTATGTCCTGGAGTTAAACGGCTGGTTGGCATCCTGGCAACCAGCACTGTGGGCACTGGTGGCCATGTGTGCACACTGATCCTCTCTCTGGGCAGTGGGCACCACATCAGACTTTATGTAATTGCCAATGTTTAGCCAACATCGCCTTTTCCGGATTATGCATGCCGTGCATTTTAGGCTGGACCAAGCCATGAATTTAGCGCCAAGCTACTCTGCAAGCAGCAGCTTCTTGTTGGCCCAGTGGGCTGGTGCTTAACCTTTGAAAAAAGATAAAGGGAATATTCAGATGAGTGGGGTCGAGATCATCTGATGAGGAGGCTGCTGAGGAGTTTTTTATTAAATTAATCTAATCTTCCTCTTCTCGTCACTTAATCGCATGAATTATTATTAGCTGATTCTCTCCAAAAGCGTGCTTTGCACATTAAGTTGTTTGGTTGGTTGTTTGCAGCACTGGCAATGTATTTAGTGTATTTGTAACAGCGTTTATGACAATGAGTCAAGCTTTTGCTTGGCTTAGCATTTCAGGTCTTTGCCTGCAAATAGCGCTGCACCCATTATGCATTGCATGAGCGAGGTGAAGACTGGGTGAGACCTGTTCTCTAAACATCATTTATTCATGGGACATGGTGCCTTTGAACATGTGAAAACACCCTGGGAGCCAGTGTTTGCATACTCATGTCTCTCTAATGAATGCATGACTTCTTCAGATGTGATTTTGCTGAAGAGGGTGCCAGTTTGACAGGGAATGAAATTCGTCACACTATGACTGGTGAAAAATCCCTCCACCCAATCCCTACAGCATATAATCTGAGATGATCAGTGGTTTTATTTTAGTCGTTACATCATAAAAAACCTGCTGTGGGAAATTCAGAAACATCATCGACTGATTTGATTTGTTCCTGACTCATGGTGCTCTTGTAATCGCATAAAACCGCTTTGTAGACTTTGATGTGAGGTAGACGCGTACATTTCATAGCCCTATGGGAATGTACGTACACGTAAACTCCACTGACTGGCCTAATCGCCTCACCAGCTGCATCAAACATGAGTGTCAGAAATCCTCCTGAAGTAGCTGCAGCTAGATTAGAACACTCATCCCACACGGACACTTCTGCCTGACAGGTGCGGCAGTATAGATTTGGCCAAGCTTTAATGGAGACCATCTCTCTCTCTCTCACACACACTCACACACTGACATTAAGGTCACGAGTGAGAAAACACTGAGAACGAACATAAAATGCTTTTTTACACAGATAGACACTGTTAATCCAGAGCCATAGGAACCATTAGAGAACAAAAGCCTGTCTGTTATCAACTGCTTCCCTTAGGGCTTTCAGTTTCTTGCTTAAACTTTGCTTTTTCTGTGGATGAGCTCTATTTTTCTGCTTTTCCGCAGCTTATAATTTTGTTATTGCTAGTCCAAAATTGAGCCCACAGTAGAAACAAGTTAATGAAAATGTTCATTATATTCATTTAACTGAAACCCTATCGATCTTTGAATGCTCTCAGGAAGAAAATGTAGAGAGGGAAAAAAACTGCAATCAAATGCAAGCTAACAGAGCGGCTTTTCTTACTTTCAAAGCAAGTGGTTATAGTCATAATTTCCCACCTTGAAAATCACATCCAACATGAAGTGAATTAAAAATTGTAAGTGTTAATATTTCACCCAAAGCCCAGTTCCTAATTGCTACATAATTTATGAAACTGTGAATGCATTTTCTCATTCCTGTTTTGCAGATTCAAAGTGGTTATATTCAGTTTACTGCTTTCACTGTAATTTAACTTAGGTGTTTGTCAAATCCCTAGAAAGACACTATTTGATTAGATTGACAAATATTTTATTCTTTTTTTTATTTAATGCCAATATTTAATTTAATTCATTTGTTGGTTTCTTTAAATTTTCCCCTAATGTATCATAGTCAAGAAAAGAATCCTGATTCATTGGATGCATTTTAAATTGATTACTGGCCAACACCAACGATTTACTTTTAAAAGTTATATTTCAAGATCAGTGCATATGAATTCATTTTAATTTGATGCATCAAATTGCAGCCCTAATTTCTAACAAGGAAAAATAAAGGAGCATTTTGTTGTTTTCTTTTTTTTTTTTTTTCAGACTTTAATTAACCATCATTTGTCTCATATACATACTATTTATTAATGCACTTTAGCAGTAGTTTAGTTTCTCACACAATCTACTATAAGTACTAACCTTGGTTCCACTGAGTTTTATTTTAAATTAACAGGGGCATTTGTTGGCTACCGATTAAATACTTTGGCCTCCAAAATTGAGAACTGTTTCCCATGCCTGAGGCTTTATTGTTTGGCCCATAAAGTGAGCACTTTTCGACCCCTTGTCAGAGCTAGGATCTAAATTTAACTCCCATCAGCTGAAAGTCTGGCTGGACTTCAGATGACCTAACAGTGTGATTTGGGTTAGAGGGGCCGCACGGCTTTACGGTCAAAGATACGGTCACTAAGACCTTCCCTGTCAAATAACTGCGGCTTCTGATTCTGCTGAAACGGCTGTTTATTCCTTCCATTTTTACAGGACAACTAGCTTATAAACTCTGTCACTGTCCTGTAGAGATAAATTCTTCCTGCTGTTCTTAAACAGTGATTGAAGTACTTTTCAGAAAACAAGCCCTCTCAGCAGAATTGTTCAAGGAAAAGTTAGATTGTGATAGAGTGAGTGCTTTTTGTGACTTAGGCAGCATTTTAAAAGCATCACCAAAAAAAAAGCTCTAGTCTCACTTAAGATGGATGCAAAAGAGACAGTTCAGATCATCAAATAGAGATGACTCCTGGATATTTTGGCCAATCTTCGATGTGTCAGTGGTTTGCCATGTCACGTTCCTCAAATTTTTGACCCAGCTGAGAGAGAAGCAAGGCCATAGATGGCAGGGCCGGCCAACTGTACACATCCAGGAATTTTCCCAGGAGGCCCAGTGAGAGAAAGCACAGGTGACTGGCCCCTAACCTCTGACACATGAACCTGTCATGAATATGACCTCAGCTGACCCTGCTTTTCATGTAGCCCATGCCAAACGTGGCTTACATCATCTTAGCACCAATTAGTTCTGGTCCGAAGGGAGTAAGCTTCTGTTATATGACTTGTGGTAGAAATGCTGATATGATGACCAGGCCAATTTGTGACTGACAAGCGCCAAATGTAACACGTTGACGTGCCCATAAGAGCACACAAGCTGCATTGGGTTGTGCAACTTTATTTCTCAGATTTTTGATTACCATGGAAAAATGCAATATTGTTTATGTTTATATATATATATATATATATATATATATATATATATATATATATATATATATATATATATTCCTAAAATATTCATTAATATATCAATGTATTTATATGTATGATGTATTTTTATCAATGGTATTTTTTATTTTTCATGATTGATTTTTCCCTACAGTATACAGTACAATTTATATTTAAATATTACATTTATAATTTATTTAAAAAAATTACAATTTATAAAATGTATAATTTATTTTTCATAAATATAAAATGTATTTCTATTTATGATATATTTATATCAATGTATTTTATTTTATGATTGATTGATTTTTCTCTACTGTGTACAGTACATTTACTATATATATATAAAATGTAAAAATATTTATATGTTGTATAAATATTTTCTTCAGGATTATTTTTATTCAAATATTTGTTAAAAAATAAATAAATAATATAGTTTTTTTATATAAAACATACTAATATTACACATATTAATAATGTAATATAGATAAATATTTTTATCTTTCTAACTGATGATTGGGCAAATGGCTGTTTCTTCAAGTTTTCATAGTTTATACTCTCCCTGATTTCAGAGTCTTAAATGCACATTGTCAGCACAGTTGTCGGTTCAGTTCTTCTGCGCCAGGCAAAGAACTCTGAGCTTTTTTTAGATCTCATCTAAAGGGATGTATTTTGATTATGACATCTATTCATTAGAAAACCCTTGATTCTGAAATATGCAGAATCAGACATAGTTCTCAAATTGAATTTGCTGTGTGCAAAAAAAATAAACGACAGTTGCCTTTTTAGTCATTTTAGATTAGTCAGATCCTGTCACAGCCATATGCTGGACTAAATCAGCATCCCGGCATAAGCGTTTCAGTGAGGCTCTGTGTAATCAATGTGACCTCTGAAGATTCTTCTCCCTGTCACACAAATTTCCCTTTCCAGGAAGTAGGTTAGCAGGGACTAGAGTTTCTATGTGCGAAAAGCCCATTGAAGGATGTCCGGCGCCGATGACCATGTGCTCGCGCGAGCTCGGGAGGCCTTTGAAGATTAGAGTGCCGACAGAGGTACGTCGGGTCAGGGTTACTTGTGCCCGTGCATTAGATTCACTTCACGTGGGACTTCTAGTTACTGTGCGGTACCGTGGCTGCTTCTCACACAGCCTGCTGAGATGGAAAGACATGCTGGCCGTGTGGACGGCATCAGAATAGATCAGTGGTATCAGACGGATATGGAATAGAGGCCAGTCATTCCAGACTCTCTGCTACCTACAGCCAATTACTTCCCTGTTGGCCTCTGCTAGTCACACCAAGGTTGTCTGAATGGGGAAGTATTTTCCATCTTGAATTTCAAACCCGTACACAGGCCTGAAGATGCTAGAGAAATCAGGTCAGAGCTGTTTGATTTTTGCACTTTCAGAGCTTATTGAAAGATTGCCAGCTCTGAAGGCTTTGATTATAACTCTGCACACACACCTTTTCCTGTTGGTATGTAATGAATATTAATTTCCGTCGTATATTGCTCTCTTATCTGGCTGTCCCGATATGAGTCTATCTGTACTCTCTGCCTCACGTCTGGCCAATCGTCATATGTCAGCTTATCTTCCACGGTCTCGGTAAACAAAGGTACAAACTCCTCTTCTCTGAAAGTCACCCAAATTGTATAATTAACCCTCTTCTGGACAAAAAAACCCTGAAGTTATGTCCTTTCATTTGGATGTTTGCCTTCCCAGAAATGTTAATTAGGCAGACTAAGTCTTAGAAGCTGTCAGAATGTCTTACATATTTGATGATGACCGCTTCTGGTGAAAAGTGCCCATTTATGGCCCATTCCAAGCATCTGCAAATATCAGTTCAAATGCTATTTCAGATTTGAGTTTTTATTTAGTGAAATAAATGAATGCAAATATAATGGTTACAGTATATCAAGTGCGAAAAAATGCTGTAAAACCTCTTTTTGACAGCAAATGTGACAGAGGCCCACAGGAAGGTAGGAGATATTGAACCATTAATACTGAATGAATTGTAAAGGATTTTTTAATACATATAGCACACTATATATGAATACTTGTTGCAGTTATGTTTTGTTCTTGAATGAATCAGGGTCATTTAAGTGAACAATTCAGTGACTCATAAAGACAGTCACTTGTTTGTTTTTGAATGAGTCAGGGTTTTTATTTTTATTTTTTTAGCTAATCATTTAAGTGAATATATCAAATAACTCTATAATAAAGATCCTGTCACCACCTACTGGCATAACCAATTTTAACTGGCATAACTTTTTTTTAATCAAATTATATTTTCTCTTTTTACCTATTTTTGGTAATCCAGTCCCAAATAAATAAAATAATTTACAACTGAGAGATACGGCGTAAATATATTATTTTTATTTGGAACTATATGGGTGCCAACTGAAATATTATTCATAGCGAAAGAATGTCTTGGGTCATTGCAAAAGCATTGCATCATTACAAACACAGCCTCACATTATTCAGTGCATCGGTTCCAGTGATTTATGTTTGAAGTGGTTGTAAAATAGTCAATATATGCTGCTAATAGTATGCATCACTGTATGTAGCAGTTGAAACATTTTCACCATATCAGATATCCTTGCTTGGTATAATGAAAATAGGTTATAGTTTCATCTAAGAGATTAGCATAATTTATTGTTCAGATGGGACCCCCGACAAGCATGCCATATTTTGCCAGTGGTCTAAGCCTTGACAAACACCCATCATCAGCTACGGTATGAGGGTCAGTCCTTACATACGCACTGCCACAATGCCATGCTGAATTAATCTCTCATGCTGTCATTGCCTCTTTGAGCCAAAATCTGTGCAATGCTGGTGTGTATTAGAGTGTGATACCTCAACTAAAATTGTCTCAGGATGGAGTCTTTGGGCAATTGCAGGTTTGCTGTACTGATATATTAGATGTCTCTTTGCTATTACTGATCACAGGCCGGTTGTTGAGAATGCATGTGGTGTTAAAGCTAGAGGAACGCTTGTTTACTTAGCGTTGACCAATTTCAGCTCTCTTCCTACTCTAGATACAGCCCATTGTGATTCACAAGCTTGGCTTATAAAATGTTAATAGAAAAGATGCAGATGACCTTGAAGCGGACGAGAGTGGACTGATCAACTGAGATATCAAATGAAGCTCCAGAGAAGGCATATTTTAAAATGCTGTTATTCTACCCAGGCTTCGAATAGAAGCGAATATAATGAGTATTGATTAATTCTGGACCAGTCATACGGGAGAACAGGAAACTCATAAATTTCTCCTAACTCCCTGCCCCTGACCCTCATGTTAACCTTGCCGCAATAAAACTAAATTGTATTATTACAACAAGGCAATCAAAACCTTACATTGTTGCACGCCTGAGGTTGATGTTATCGACTTGACCCGAAAACCGCAGTAAGACATACACATGGCTTCTCTATTTATGACCAATTTCTCGCACCCCCGCCCATGTGATCCATTTCTGTGAGATATGACCTGGAGGGCCATGAGTGGGTGTTTGATAGCTGCTTCATCATCGTCCCCTTATGTGACTTGGCTTCCCTGGCGCTTCGTGGTGGAGGTCACCCTCCATATCACATTACTGGATGGTCTTCAGCATGGACATAACTGCCAGGGCGGACATGCATGAGCTCATTCGGTTTTCTACCTTCTTCTCTGATGGCCCTATTATACTTCATGAATAGGCTCTATGATTCATACAATACCTCCGCTTTATGAAAGCCATCCAGATACGGAGGAGTCTCTGAGGCGTGAGAACTGAGTGACAGTTATTCATCGTTATAGACAGGCCTTGTATTTTCACCAGAGTGCCAAAGTAATTAGCATGTTTCCATAAACTGATGGGAATGTGTCTTGAGAAGGTGCATAAAATAGAAGAGGGATTTTGTGTGCCATTAATTCCAGCTTCTTTTCCGGTCAAAGGTGAGCTATGTGTGTCTGCTGACGGTAAGAGAAGAGACGGGCGCATGAATTGACTCTCAGGCCAGGCCTAATGGGAAAACTATATGCGGAGGCAAATATCTTCAAACACTCGCATGCATACACATGCAGAATATATCCTTTTGCTTATCCAAGCTAGGCCTTGTGGGAATTAATATAGAGTTCAGCCTGAAATAGAGTGCATGACTGAGATGGAGAGAGCTGGGTGCTTGCAAAAATTCAGGTTAAATATTTGGATGCAGGATTCGCTCAAGGACTTCCTGTTTCTCCTTATCACATAGAATGCTAGGGGATGTTCTTAAGATAAAATCAAAACATTAAAAACTTTATCTTTCCACAAAATGGCAAAGTTATTTTCCTAAAGACGTTTTTCTCTAAAGCTTGTGTTTGTCCTTAAAGGATGAAAGTGTGATTTTGGGGGTGCATTTTAGGACCTTGAGGGTGGTTTTCATGGGAAAAGTCTGCTTGTGGAGTTCAGACTGTTGCTGTCTCAGAATGCTAAGCATTCCCTTAGCACCCACGGCGGCATTAGTGCCTCATGTATACAGATGGAGCCGCTTTCTCATGGCCTGTTTACGCTCAGAACTGATTACCGGTAAATTAAAGCTAGTTTTGTGTTCACATAGGGCAGGGGTGTCCAAACTCGGTCCTGGAGGGCCGGTGTCCTGCGAAGTTTATCTCCAACCCTAATTAAACACACCTGAAGCAGCTAATCAAGCTCTTACTAGGTATACTACAAACTTCCATGCAGGTGTGTTGAGGCAAGTTGGAGCTAAACTCTGCAGGACACTGGCCCTCCAGGACCGAGTTTGGACACCCCTGACAATGATGGTTGACTTTGTATGTTTGTGTTGGTACCACCATCACACGTACATAGGTAATTTTTGTCGCATTTGGTAATGTGGGTTTTTATTAAATCAGCTAGTAGAACATGTGGAAATGTCACCATTTATACTCTGCTTATATATACTAGTGATGACCACTAAGGCTAGCTGATCGATCGATCGATCGATAAAAAGATCAGCATTTATTTGAAATAGAAATCTTTTGTAGCGTTATAAATGTCTTTACTATTACTTTTGATCAGTTTAATGTGTCCTTGCTGAATAAAAGTATCAATTTCTTTAAAAAATAAAATAAAATCTCATTGAACATTGGTGTATAGTAATCAGTGATGGGAATAACGGCGTAATAAATAAACGGCGTTACTAACGGCATTATTTTTTCCAGTAACGAGTAATCAAATGAATTACTGTTTCCCCCATTACAACGCCGTTACCGTTACTGACAATAAAATACGGCATTACTATAATTTATTATAATATTATTATAATTTTAATTTTGAGTTCATCTGAATGGATGCGTGGTGTACCTGTAGGCTATTTGACGTAGGCTACGATAAACTCTAGTGTGAAGGCGCACAACTCATTGTCGCTTTGTCTCACACATGCAAAGAAAGATACAGAGCGAGAAAGTCTTACATACCATGCAGAATTGACGCACTACATGTAAACGATATTCTTTGTTGTATTTTCCTGTGAAAATAATGTTCCTTTTGGATTCTTCAGCTTTTAAGAACTGCCAGTTTCTCTGGTAGTGGGCGGAACTAATGCGCAAACGACAATCTCATTGGCTGGTGCTCAGCTATTATCGTCCCTGTTTTGATTTCAGCAAATCAATTCAAGCGAACGCAGGCAAAGTGATTAATATTTATGAACCTAGCAGCTGATTAATCCTTAGTGTGTTTTATATTGTTATTAGTAGTAGAATTCGTAGAAGTTTTAGCTTATCAGTATTATTTTTAGTTTTTTTCCCCCTTTTTTTTTATAGAAATACTAAATGACAAACATTATCTTAAGCACCACCACCAGTCCTAAGTTCAGTCAACATGACAAATATGCATTCATACATGGTTATTCTAATTACTAAAGTTCTATCATCATAATGCTAAATTATCATAATATCACATTATAATGCTTGACTGACTGATGCTGTGTCAGATATTTAAAAAAAAAAACTGTGCCATTTTACAAACATAAGCTTTATATATACTGTAGATAATATAAAATAGTATATCAGATAATTAATATTAGTCTGGTGAGTAAACTAAAAAATTTACTAGCCAATGGCAATTCTATTGCCAAGGTGTCCATAGAAGGTTGATAATATTTACAATAATATATTGAATTTGATAAGTGTCTCTCACTTTGTCCCACAGAAACATTGAAATAGTGTAGATTAGTGTACAATGTTTTATAATAACAGTTTATTATATTTAGTGTCCATTTCAATCATTTAACATTTAATATTGTGGGCATCCAAGTTATTTGTCATATTTGAACATTTTTTTAAAGAAACGCAATAGTTACTTTCCCTGGTAATTAGTTACTTTTATAATGATGTAACTCAGTTACTAACTCAGTTACTATTTGTGAGAAGTAACTATAACTAATTACTTTTTTAAAGTAACGTGCCCAACACTGATAGTAATGTACGTTTTTAGAAATATATAGAAAACAAGTAGTTACAACTTCAGAAAAAAAGATGCTGCATATATCATTCGTTTGACTGACTGAAATCCCCGTTTCCTGCTTAACATGACAAAAAGCAATGAAAAATAGACTGGGAGCAAGAGAGGAAAGAGGTTTGTTGTATTCTGAACGCATGACAAATAGTGTCTGCCGGGACAGCTTTCGCTTGGTGGCATGTGCAATGCAGGAGAGAGACAATTAGTCTGAAAAACATGGTGTGTAATGTTGAAAACAAGCTGAAAGGCAGTCAGCAGTGAAGCTGAAGCTTGTCACGTTGACACTGGCAAGAATTCATTGTCAGTGTGTATCAGAACAAGTGAGCATGTGTCGCTCATTTTTTGAGAATAATCTCTCTCACTTTCTCTCTGTGATGTTATAACTAGGCAGATACATTCTCGATTTAAAGACTTAATTGACCTCGCTAAGAGTCCCGGGCTCTCCAGAATGGAAGGAAGTTGTCTACTTTCCGCCGTCATGCAAAGTGACTATTGATTATGCTGTATGTCTTTGATAGCGGATTTCCTCTCTGTACCAGGGAAAGAGAGATCATCCTTTAGCACTTAAGCGGATGTGCATATTTAGCAGCTCTGGTCCTGCGGGGCTGTGTAATGCTATGATGTGCATTGCTGTGTTGTTGTAGCTGCAGGGTCTATTTTGCTGCGTGATAAAAGCCCATAAATTTATTTACATCCTGTTGGTGCACATGTAAAGCATGCAAGACATACAAAACACATTCATCCCAGCTTTGAATGATTTGTGGGTCGTTATTGCACTTCTAACACTGGGAAATCCTGCATGGACGTCGTGCTGCTGAGAGGATTAATATAATAGCTATTTTAGCAACGATTCTGGTTTGGATTTCAGCCACTTAGGCCTCAAGTATGTTTGTATTTCAAAACTGGAGTTACATGAGTGTAGAGTACTCTCCAGATGAGTGTCAAGATGGAACTTGGATGGGAAATTGAAGTACTTCAAATGAATACGTGAGCAGAATATTTCATCGCCTCGGCCTCGTTGCACTATAAAGCCACGGTGAGCGAGTCCAGCTCACCTCTGTACCACCTTCTGATGAAATTTCATCACCATGTTGGCTTCAAGACAGAGTTGACAGGTGTCAGTCTGCGAGCCAACGTTTTCCAATATCATTTTATTTTCTCTGTGACCTGGTAGTTCAAACTGTGTTTTTGAATTAAAAATGAACGTAGAAACCACAAATGGTTGCTTTTGGGGATAGATGGAGGATCTGTTCGCTCTACGTCCTTCAAATGAATCAATGGAAAAGAATGTTTCCTACTCATGACTTTGTCAGTTAGACGAGTGAAATGCTAGAAAAAGAATAGAAAATATGCATTGACGTCCCAGCTTCTCCAAATCCCAGCCCGCGTCTTAAGTTTCTGTGAAGCTCAGGTCTACATTTGCAGACAGCCAGATAACACACCATTCCTGAGAGTGAGGTTGGCAGCAGGTCTCAGATTAGGAGATAGATGTGCACATCATGTTGAATAAGGGAAGAATTCCAATAACAAGAGCTGTTCCTCAAACACAACAGCCTCTGCCATGATAAAACCCTTTATTTATATAAAGGTTTAGGATATTTTTTTTTTATTTTTTTTTTGCTGTTCACAGTGAAAGATTGATTTTTTTTTTTTTGAGGTTAGAATTATTCTGGAATGGTAAAGACATTAAGCATTAATGACCGACATCTTAACTCACTAGAAGCCTAATAATCTGTCCTGTTGCTACATGAAATACAATGAAAAAGTACCATTAAAGACTTCTGAAGCCATATGATAACTTTCTGTTCCAGATGGAAATTTAAGTTGTAGTATTATAGTTTGTTTAGTGCATTTTTTTTTTTTTTTACAGTAGTTTATAATTTATTTCCAATTGTCATAGCTTTAATATCTTACAATCAACTTATTTTAGTTAATTAGTCCTATAATTAATTTAGTTTTGGTTTCCATTTTATTTAACTTTTAAATGCATTTTCTAGTTTCATTCAGTCTAATTCTTATCTTAGAGCTGCCACTAACTGGTATCTTTTGAAAATATTTACAGGCATTAAATTTCTCTGCACATTCTAGCGTGTCTAGTGGAATTTTCATGTTTAATGCAGGCAAGCTGTGAGCGTTTCAGGTTCTATAATATACCATGTATCTATAACTAAACATTTTTCTAGTGTAGTTTCAGTTCTTAAAACATGTGATGTCAACGAAGTCAAATGTCATTGCCTCGTGCGTGTTGAAGATAAAACGTTATACTGGTTTGAATCAGCATTAGGATGAACTATTTCTTTTAGCCACAGCTAGAGATTTGAGGTCTTGTAAAGTGAATGTAATTTCTTCAGCTCTGCAACTGTGCTGGACTTGTCCTCTCATCTTTGGTGCTCTGAGTCCAATACTGCTCGTGTTCTTGGGCTCTTTAGACCCATATCCGATGCTCTTCAGTCCTGGCTCTGTCCCAGCATCCCCTCTGGATGTGCAGGTCTGTTTCTCTTCCTGAGATAAGAGTGCTGCTTTTTCAAGGCAGAACAAACTAGTGTTTGCTGTTTGTTTGCCCAGAGCAGCAACATCTGTTTGTCTTGGGGAACTGAAAGCACTATAACTCTAGCACCATTTGGACTTTGGGTTTATAGCCCTATAGAGGAATTTTGATGTTGTGTTCAAAGCTTTTTAAAGTCTAGACACCTGTGGTCCCAATATTTCTTCTATGAGACAATGAGGGGCTAATAAAGACTATTTATTGTTTATTGGGTCATTTATGCATTACAAAATATTTTAAATGTAAACACAAACTTTCTGTTTTAATCATCTCATTTACTGCTTCTCAGAGAATTGTATTGGTAGTCATGTGATGTACACTACCCTTCAAAAGTTTAGTGTCGTAAGCTTTTTTTTAATGGTTTAAGTTTCTTATGCTCACCAAGGTTGCCTTTATTGATCAAACTACTAAAATTTAATAATATTTCCATTGACTTGTCAGTGGGTGTGTATGTTTTTCTTTATCACATATTCTAGCTCTCATCTTCTAGATTTGTCTTCTCCATCCTAATTTCAATCCATAATTAAAGATCCTGTAGTCTCGTAAGTATTCTGTCAAGCTGCCAGAACTCTGTAGAGCAGAGCGGCACAAATTAACCAACTGTATCTAATAGTTTTCCCCACTTCTGCTCCAATTCCTGTTCCTTCTCATCCTCCGGTGTGAGAAAGTGAGCTGTGGTGGCAGGTGGCAGCTGAGAGAGCCGGCTGCTGATTGGCAGAGATGTTCCAATTGATTTTGAGTCGTTGAGCCCATTTAATGCCAGATGTGGGATTCTTGATAAAAGTTGAAAAGACCAAACTTCTGCTTCAATGAAACTTGCATTTCTATGTTATTTCTCATTTAATATTCTGTTTGTGTCAGAAAAATGTGGCATTGCCCAAGTTAGATGCATTGCCTGTGTCTTTTTATGTTGACAATAGGCAATTCTTTTTTTCTCATCATTACTTGTTTGTAAATATCATATCCATGTCAGTGAATACATACACAAAAGCTCTCAAACTGTTTGTTTAAAATTGGCACAAAGCAATTTTCTGTCTTCGTGACATGCGTTTTCACTCATTTCCATCTTCTCAAACGATCCCGTATGAAACTTTAAACTGTAAGAATTGCTGTTTAATCTCTCTACAGCGCATCTGTCGGCTTTTAAGGCTCGCTACTGATTTTCTTCAGCAGTACATTTTTCCCACAGTTCTGCTGCATTATTCACAGTCAGGCTTCTCTTTGAGACACTGCTATGGAAGACCCGACTCTCTTCTTCACTGTGGGGGGAGAAACAGTGCTTTGTAGAAACAACGGGGGGTTCAGTCGAAAGCAAAGACAATGTGAATTTGTCATGACTGTTTACAGCTGTTTTTTTATTAGTTTACTAAAACCACTCATGTAAGGAGCCAAGGAGACAGATCGAGATGTCTATGCTGGGAAGCGTAGAACAGTCACAGTTCTTTTTTTTTTTTTTTTTTTTTTTCTTTTCGTTTGACTGAGACGGCTGGATGTTTTGGTGCTCATTAATTCTCCAATAATTGCCGAAAGAAGCTGCAGGTAACCCTCTAAAGAGCAGCAATTTGGACCCATCATTCTTGGCTTTGTTATCTGTAGGTTCAGGCTGATTTGGATAAGTCTGTCCATTATTTTTTAAATAGAAAGTTTCAAGTTATTAACGTCCTGGGAGTTGAACCTCCTGGGAACCTTCTTGAAAGGTTTCAACTAGCCCTTAATTAAGATGACAGCAAATTCTGACCTATTCAGTTATAATCTAACGTTCTGAGAACTATTTATGTTTACATTTATGGATTTGGCATACAATTTTATCCAAAGTGACTTACAATCTACTGTCAAACCCATGACCTTGCATTGCTAGCGTCATGTTAGCAATATAAAATATAACAAATTGAAAAAAATGCACTCAAAAAAATAAGCTAATGCAGCAATGCGGTCAACTTACTGTCCATACATTTAAATGCAATACTCTACAAAATAAAAAATAATATTTCTTTATTTCTTTTATGCCACAAAATATTATCAATAGCTTTTTTAGTAAATCAGGCAAACATTTTAGATTTTTTGTAAGCACTTATAATTTATTATTCATATTTATTTTATTTATATGTTCATATGATGAACATTTTAATTTTCTGAGTGCAAGATTCCCATGTATGACTGTTTAGAAATTTTGTAGAAAGCTTTGCTATTATAGAAGATAAATGGCTGAGTTGTTTATATCTCTTCCTCTCAAGCTAAATATGTTTTGTCTATCTGCTCAAATGAGTGATTATTTAGACTTGGCTTCTTCCTATATCCATTCATGATTTATTCTCCAAGATGGATGCCACTGGTTTAACGAATGAAAGGCAGCGATCGATTGCTCTCTGAGGACGGTTTCATCAGTTCATCTGCTTCATCTGATCTGCTCATGGTATCAAAGAGATCTCCCAGATCTTTTAAATTGATATCATATCAAGTTAATTCAATATCTCTATCATCACTGGGACATTACAGGACTACTTTCTGTACAAACAGTACTTACACCCATTAATGTGATTTAAAGCTACATTACCTGATGCAAGGGATTCTCTATAGTCTATTTGAGCAATAAAGGGCCAGCGGTCATTTGAGCAGGATGAGGCTGCTCAGTAATGGGGTATCATTTCCCTCTTGGTGCTGAGTGCATACCAGCCTTTATGTCTTCATTACAATAGACTGTTTTATTTTAGTGTAAAATCAATGACAGCTAACTGGCTTCTTAAAGAGAGGCCCGCAACCCCCGGGGCTGTTCAACTCTCTTCGTTTTTCTCAATCTCTCTCTCTCACTCTCTTTATTTCTTTTTATCACCCTTGTATGAAGAAGGTTATAAATGCTGCACACCGGAGAAAATAAGCACATTTCTTTAAACAATAGACTGCTATTCAGTATCTTCTTACCTTTAAGTCTACAGTGTGTCATGGTTTCTCTAATCTTATGCGGTATACCATACATGGCCTCTTTCTGACCACCAGCTACTCCAGGTTGAATACAAGTTAAGCTTTATCAAGAGCTGCTGTGACTAATGTAAGTTGACTTTTCCTGTGGTGTGACATGCTGCTATTTTAAACTACGTTTTGATAATTATTTTATAATTATTATACATGACCTCATATCACATGAAATATTATCACACCACAGGCCATTTGATCAACCAATGAAGGAAAAAGATGTTGAGGAAAAAAAGTGCAGGAAAAAGCTAAAACTTTTATAAATTCGTACGTTTTAAATTGATTTTGTTGTTGATTAAAAAAATAATAATAATATAATTATTAAATTGCGTAACAATTTGACTACCACAGTTAATTTTCTGTGATTTTATAATTATTGTACATGCAGCTTTTATGACTTAATATCACATGAAATATTGTCACACCATAAGATCATTTAAAATCAACTAAAAAATACCAAAAAAGATATATATGTATATATGTGTGTGTGTGTGTAAATATATATATATATATATATATATATATATATATATAAATAAATAAATATATATATATATATATATATATATATATATATATATATATATGTGTGTTTATTTAGACAAATTATTATTATATTATTATTAGGGCTGTCAAAATTAACGCATTAACGCAAATTAATTTTAACGGCAGTAACTTTATTAATGCGCGATTAACGCAGCGCGTATTTTCTGTTAGACCCGTGGCCTAACCCGTAGTTGGAGAAATGGAGATGCACAGTGTTGCCAACTTAGCGACATTACAGACTTTTTTTCCCTTCAAAAAAGAACCCAAACCTTATTTAGTTTCTGAGAATCGCCGGTACTGCTGCACGAGCGCGAGGTCTTGCTTTCCTAGCACACGTGCGCGCGCTCACACCTCTCTCTCTCTCTCTCTCTCTCTCTCTCTCTCTCTCTCTCTCTCTCTCTCTCTCTCTCTCTCTCTCTCTCTCTCTCTCTCTCTCTCTCTCTCTCTCTCTCTCTCTCTCTCTCTGCATCTGCTCAGTTTCTGTTCAGCGAGCAGGCGGAGAGGAGCAGCGCTTTCAGTTAAACACAGATATTGTTGCTTCTCTAATTTTACATGCAAGTGTAGCCGAAATCACAGCACAGCTATTGTCTTTATCTTATGTGTATTTGATTTCATCAGACGACGGCTCGATTATCAGGATTTTTGTGCAGATTAACGTCTTGGAAGGGAGAGCTGGTTATGTAGTCTTAATGCGTCATGTTTCAATCACTATTTCATATTCATTCTGTTGTCTGACAACAGAAACAGTAAAATATATAAATGAAAACAGTTTTATTGAGAATTTAGCTGCATCAAAATACAGTATGTGGGCACAGAGAGGGAAGCAAATGTAATAATAAATGTACATTTTGCATGTTCAGAAGAAGAGCTGCCCTATCGTGCAAAAATGTAAACAGGTTTGTGTAAGTAAATTGCTCAGTGCAAAGAAAGAGAAGTAATGGGAACCTGGTATTTCTTTTTTCATGTGTCTAATAGACATGAACAAGTTCTTTGAAAAACATCGATGACCTTTGAAACATGTCTAGTCTTCATGCTCTGTTGACTATGGTTTCAATAATAATAAACATACATTTGCATAAAGCATCCATATTTGTCTATGCCCATGTTGATTAGAGTATTAAAAACTTGAAAAGTATTAATTTTTAAAGTACATTTAGAACAAATAAAAATGTGCGATTAAGTTGCGATTAATCGCGAGTTAACTCGTGACAATCATGCGATTAATCATGATTAAATATTTTAATCGATTGACAGCCCTAATTATTATTAAATTACGTAATAATATAACTACCACAGATTATTTTCTGTGATAAACAACAGCATGTCACAGCAGCTGTTGAGAAACTTCAACTTGTTTTAAACCTGGAATATTCCTTTAACGTCCTTCAAAATGCACACTGTTTTGAGTTACTCCAGGGCTTGTGTGTCCTAATAAATCGTAAAGACGTGTGGGTCAGGGTGATGTAGCCTCTCATTAAGGCTGGTTTGCTGGACACACACACTTTGACCCTCTTCTGAGGGAGAGCATGAAAAGGTTAATCGCTCTCTCTCAGCAGACCCGTACACACAGACGATTCTGGAGGCCGTGTGAGTCACGTCCATCACTGGGCTGCAATAAGATTGAAGTTGCATGACTGCGTTTGAGTGAGCAGGTTTCTGCTGCAGTTGATATAGTGGTCAGAGTGATGGATAAGTTTCTCGCTCAGCTCCTGGAGAACCTGTTCCATAGTTTCAATTACACTGACCTTGAGCTTAAACCACATGCCTCCTTGCAAACCCCTTCCATCCATTTAAATTGAGTTGTCTCTTAGAGCTCGAACCTTCCTGTTCTTTGATGTAAAATCCAAGAGTAAAATACATTCATAAAACTTGCAGAAAGCCTGACTTTGATTTTCTTTTCTTTTTTTTAACCACCTATGTTTTATTGTGTTTGTCAGTGTTGTATAAAAGGTACAAAAGACTTCAAATATTTTAATACTTTAGTAGGTTGGTATTAAAATTATATCAGTTAATGAAGTCTGTTTTTTTTAATGCAGTTTAAATGCAGTTCATAAAATCTTAAATTTTGCATATTTTTATGGTAAAGATCTGGCAACCCTACTTGTTGTTGTTTTTTTTCAGGGCCATCTACCTCACCTTTTTAAAATGACACACTTGGTGTCCTCTTTGTCCTGTGAGAAATCGGAGGTGAGACAGTGTGTTTACCCATCCGGTGTTTATTCCTCAGGGGCTCTGCTTAAGACGCACCAAGTTGGGTGCAGTGTTGTGAGAAAGGCTTCCCATGATAAATGTCCTTTCTGAGACACTTTGTTTACTGAGGAGTCTGCAAACTGCCATGTCACCTTTCAACTCCTGCAGCAGCTTAGCGTTACAGTTGTGCCGCTGTAAATATAGCACAGTGCTTTTCAAAACAAACATTCACCATATAGACTTTGGCACATTTTGCATGTTGCTTCTAATCCAGTGAAGCGCATCTTTTAAAAATTTTGCTTTGAGAGAAAGATGCAAGGCTTCTCCCACACATATTCAGTAGTGTTTAAGATTCAGTGGAATACCAGCGCAAGAGCAGTGCTGAAGTGAAGTCTAAGCCTCCAGCTCTAGCTAGAATTGTGACTGACACCTCCATCTCCAGCAAAAGCAATGCAAGCATCAGTCATTCTTATGGAAATTATACGATTCAGTTTCCTTATACCATATACCACATGCTATGTATGTTAAGAATATTTTGGAACTTTTTTGATAGATAGATAGATGGATAGATAGATAGATCCTAAAATTTAAAATACACACCATCTATATACATATAAATGTACATACTATATACAAGTAATATGTATTTTATTAATTTTGAATTGAATTTTGATAAGTTTTGAAGTTATTATATCCTAAAGTGCTGAAATTTTATAACCGGAGTACCTACAGATCTAAATATTCTGATAATAATATTAGATATTAATATTAAATAATCTAGATATTTTTAGTAAAGGTTGATCCTCTGAATTAATGTGAAAATAGCGATATATAACACATAATTAGTTCAAATTTATACACCAGAAGTGTGTGAGGGCTGCTGGCTAAATAACTCAAGCTGTTTTAAGCAGATCACGTTAAGAGAGGATCTACCTTCACCTGAAGTCATGTGATCATGAATACTGCTCTAATACAGCATCCCAAGAGTCTGTGTTTGAAATATTTCTTCTAACAGTTCTTGTAACTGAGGTGAAATGCATGGCTGTAGACATTCTCTCTGTTTTCTTGCCCCTTAAACTCTCTGTGCTCCCAGCCACATCAGCAATGATTTTCTTAATTCCACTTCAGTTCAACGTAAAGATTTGACATCTTTAATATGCACCTATGTCATTGATTTACTTCTCCCAATATGTTATCTTAAAGAGAGCTTAAAAATACTACAAACAGAACAGTCAAGAAAGGATTCTTGGAGTGCTGAGCTCAGTTGGGTGTTAAATTATTAAATCTGTCCAGTGAGTTGGTCCAAAACAAGTGAGAACTGAAGCAAGAGGGCAGAATCTCCCTGTCTCTCTTTCTCTCATCCCTTTTTTTCATCTTAGACTCATCAGAGAAGAACAAAGCCTCCATTTATGTCCCCCGCCGAGGCACACACTGCTAATGCACCATTATGAGGCACTCGCCTCACCCCACTCACGTCCTTTTTCTGGGCTTTCAGGACTTTGCTGTAGCTCCGAGGACACTTTTTTGCTGTCTTTCCCTGCACGTTGCACCCCGACCCTTGTCTTTTTTTTTTCTCCCACTAATGTGTTCTCTCACGTTCTGCCCCTGCCTCTCACCTCTGCTTCTTCCTGGAGTTTTTGATGTGACGGCACAGGCTGCCGTTTCAATCACAGGAGAGGTTTTACAAATAAGGTAAATGAGTTAAAATTGCACACAGCCTGAAGGATGGTCGGAGGGGCCGGTAGGCAGCTTGGCCGATGTTTCCAGGCGTGCTCTGACTTTATAAGTGTTGGAGGATGTTTTAAGCAGTGCTGAGGCAGTACGACCATGCTAATGCTAATGACCTTCAGTCACTGTTACACATATAAATGCTGCATGATGGATGGACACGAAATGGCTTAGTGATTTGAGAAACGGTGTTGTTAAATGTAGATTAGTCTGTTAACTTAACCCTCAATTGTGCATTCACATACAGAAATATAGTGCTCTGGCAAACTTCCAGTGATAAATTAGTTCATATTTCAAATGCAAATGAGCTTTGTGGTATATTGTTGCAACATAATATAACAAGTAAAACAGAATATTCAATGAGGGGAAAAAATGTAGGACAGTGTTTTATCCATTTGGAAATTACTGGATTGTGAAAAGTGGTCTCTTTATTATATTTTTATATTTTATATTAATATAAAATAGATTTTATAAAATAGATTTTACCCTTTATGTAATTGGGTGTAGTAAATTTTGTTGTAAAGTGTGTGAAGTGACGTTGAGCTTTTTAAAGGTGCTACATAAATGAAATATAGTCACATTTAATTTAGTTTTATTTCATTTCTATCAGAACAAATTACATTTATATATTGCATTTATATTTTAATGCCTTAAAATGATCTAAAGTCACAGTAAAGACATTTAAATTATTACAAAAATTATTTCAGATAAATCAAAAAAGAATAATGTGACACTGAAGACTGGAGTAACAACAACTGAAAATTCAGTATAATAAAGTATAATAAAATAGTAATACTTCAGAATACTAGAGTTCTATGTATTATCTTAACATTGATTTTTTTTTTTATTATTATTTATGTAATTCATATCTTCCAGTTCAATTAATCAAGAAGTTAGTCTTGTAAATAAGTGTAACCTGAGCAAAAGTGACATGAACTGCAACAGACAATGCAGAGTCGCTCTCTTGTTTTGCTGCGGTTTCAATCGGGACCAAATTATGATATAATGATGCATCGCAACCTATTAAATTGAATCATAACGTATCATTACGGGTACAGATATCCCTCACATCCTTGTTTTCATTTGCATCAAATTATACAAGTAATCTACTCTGACTAAGGTTTATAGAGGCTGCTTCCTCTCAGGTTATCTGACAACTCGCTTCTTCGCAACGTGGACGTTGATACATCGAGTTCTCCATGTTACATTAGCGCAGAGCCATTTCTCACCTCCCAGGGCATTACAAACGGCCCTCACCCTCAGGCTAAAGTGCTCCCTCACCAAACAGAGCATCAGCGCCCACTTTTAACCTGCCAAGTGTGAGATACACACAGCCTCCGTGTCTCTCACAGCGTTCTTTATCTCGCCCGTGGTGAGAAAAGTACTCTGCAGAAGAGCGTGCTGATAATTTCAACCACCATGACTGAAGGAATTTGTTTCATTGGGTTTCTCTCCTCAAGTTTCTTGAAGGCATTGTCAGGCAGTTCAGTTAACCGCCTCGTTTATGCTTGAAAGCGAATGAGAGCTCATGTTAAAGTGTTTAATAATTTACAACATCAGAAAAATTGACGATGTGACTGTCGGGTTTGCTTTTATCGCCGTCGTGCCGTCTGATGGTTGTCGAACACGCTTACACTTCAGCGACAACAGCGTTCACACGGGGAAGGCACTCGTGATGCTTTTTGATTTGCCGTGTGGCGCCCGCCAATTTATCAGTGCGATTCTGTATTCACGAGGAGATTGCTTTGGATATTCCAATAACAGCGAAGGAAATGTCAGCCGCTTCTTCCTCGTCATCTCTGCAGGCATCCCTTTGTGCCCTTATCGCAGATTGATGGGGAAAACAGCATCTCCTCTCAGTGTTGTCAGTCAGAAGCTCCTATAAACATTACAGATTTGTCACCGCAGTCACACAGCTGGACTCGCAAATGTCAATGGTCAGTCTTCTGTGCTTTACCAAAATCATGGTGTGGCCCTCAAGGGACCAAGATGGCAGGGTGTTTGTGCCCCCTAGAGGAACCTGTTGGCATGGCAAATTGTTGCCTGCTGTACTATTCTGCTGTTTCTCTTTAACTTTTTCCATTGGGCCTCTGCAGACTTTACTGAGAGTTTGAGGCAGAAGCACGTCATGCATTTTGGTTTATGTCTACACGCAATGGAAAGCTATATTTTAGTTAGTATTTGTGGTGCATAATAAATGTTGTTTTTCCAAACAACAGCTTGCGCTCTGAATCAATGTTCCAGAATGCATCAGTATCTCATAATCTGTTGCTTCTCTCTGCAGTTGTGTGGCTGTGGGCTGCTGGGAGTTGGAATCTGGCTGTCTGTGTCTCAAGGCAGCTTCGCCACCTTCTCTCCCTCCTTCCCGTCTCTCTCCGCTGCCAACATGGTCATCGCCATAGGCGCCATCGTCATGGTGACGGGCTTCCTCGGTTGCCTGGGTGCCATCAAGGAAAACAAGTGCCTGCTTCTGAGCGTAAGTTATGCCACACCTACACACTTTACACTCCTGAGGGGTAAAAACACAGTAATGGCCTGTTGTGAGAAGAAAATATTTGCACTTACCTTTTAGCCTTGTGATGTCTAGTTATATATACAGTATAAAGCTATACAGTGCTTTATATGTTCTTGTGATGAATTGACCCTTCGCAGGGAGCTTGATTGACAGGCAATCTGACCAATCATAACGCCGAATCCGCCATTTTTGTCAGACAGAAGAGTAAATTAACGCCGGTGGACTTAAACTTGAAAAATGGTGTGCACTAACATCTTTCCACAGTTACGTTTTGATGCTCATTCATGTTTATTTCATGCTATAACTGGTAAAGCGGAAGAGATGATCGGTTCTAGAGATGTAATGGTATGAAAATTTCTTACCACGATTATAGTGATCAAAATGATCACGGTTATTAGTATTATCACGGTATTGTTAAAATGTGCTGGAATTTCAAAAAGTACCGACACAAATCGTTTAATTTAAAATCAACAAACAACAAATAAAATGAATTTTTGTTTGCATAAACACTAAAACAATAACATTACCAATGATGTCCAGATTTAAATGACAACATGACTGACAAGTTTATTTAATAACGTACGAAATGTTCAAATAAAACTCTGAAAAGGTTTCATAAAATGGTAAACCTCACATTTCAGCCTTTAAATAAAGAAATGGGTTAAGTCAAAATGATAACTGATTAATAAATGATTACATGTATTTTATCTGCTCCATCAATAATTCCTTATCCGAATTGTTTAAATATGTAGAATTCACATAAGCTTGTTTTTCATCAACCAGTTAAAATTTACAGCAGAGCATGCAAATTCGGTCCATCTTTTTGGCCAGACAAAAACTGCATACTGCATAATGTAACTCTCTGTAAATCCACTCTCTGACATTAGGTGGCGCTTATGGAACAGCAGAATTCCAGGTGTTTCCCCGTAACCTCCTTGGACAAAGCAGCATTGCGATTAAGAACATTACTTTATTAGGTATTACATGGAGCTAAGATGAAAACAAAATGCTATCGAATCTTTTCTGGAGATAGTCAGAACCTTCAGAGGTACATTCATATAATTAATTCACTCATATATTAATTTGTATAATTCCCTTAGCACTCTTTTAAAACCTCTCAGCTTTCTGCCATGTTTTCACACAAAACGAAGCTACTCTGCATGCTGTGCACACGTGAGACTTATTTTATTTGTGGTAATTGAATATGGTTTTAATGATAATTAAAATATGAAATGGCAAAACTAACCGTGGGGAATTTTATCATGATTTATCGTCAAACCGGTAATCGTTCTGTCCCTAATCGGTTCACATGCCACTTAAACTGAGGCGTTAGAGCAATCTGTTACAACACATTGAAGAGCCACAAATGGTATTTATTGTTTGAATTTCTTTAAAAATGACAAAATTTAAAAGCTGAGACCTAAAGTAACCTGCTCTGTCTTGTCTCGCGGCGCGTTGTCAGTTTCCTCTTTGCTCCGCAATGTGTTTTTCACTGCGTGAGAATATGATTTGTGGTGAGAGCACCATGGCTTGTCGGACACAGCAACAGTAACGAAGGGTCTTTGCGAAGGGTCAATTGTACCACAATAACAGTTTTGCATTATAATAACAATTTCATAATTATACCTTTAAGTATGCAATGCATTAAAAATTGCATGAAAGCGCATTGAGTAGCACTAAATTTCATTCTACTATTTAAAGGTGTAACATGTACATGTATTTATTACTTTGATGTATTTATTAAAAAAAATAAATGCGGTGTAAATTAAATATTAAAATTATAAGGTATTATTTACACAACTCTCTGGAATGCTTAATTCTGATTGATCAATTGCAGCACTCTATATTTTGCAACTGTTTTTACAAAATGTATAATCGACTGTTTTCCCAGTTAATTTACAGATCTTGTGTTAGTTTCATGGCTCTTGTATTGGTCTGCACTGTCTTTCTTCTCACATAAAACAATCATTTGAACCAAATTAACTTTTCATGTCGTTTCATTTATTTATTTAGTGAGTAGCTGTGTAAAAAGTGGGATAATGTACAGCTGGCCAGTCATTATCCCAAAGTAAGCGCTGTCAGGATGTGAAGTGGCCTTATGAATACCTTTTATAATGTATTATACATACAGGCTTAAAGTAAACTGTTACTAGAGAGGTTTGCTAATTATCTACGCTGCAAAATGAGTCTCTTCATTTGCACTCAAGGGTTTTGGTTCAGAACTAGAGTTAAACCACATGCCTCTATATTTTTCCCCCTTTGACTGCCGATCTCTCTTTGATTTTACACTCATTTTCACTTCCTTATTCATTCTGCTAATGGTGTTAAACACAGTCTAATTGAAAAAGGTTGTCACGTGCATGCTTTTCTGTCATTTACAAAATTGAATAATGCATCCGACGTCATATTGTTTTGTTCTGGTAAATGAGTATTAAATACTGCGCTATCTGCTTGTGGACTTGGCATGTGATTCCAAACAAGCATCATTTTGTTTTTTTTATTTACTGTAATTTGCAAAAAAAAAAAAAAAAAAACTTATATTCAGTTCAAGTGAAGGAAGAGATGTTTGGAGAATTCACAAATCCAGTCAAACCCAGAATCATCATCACCATCCCTCCTTATTAATTTTTAATGTCAATCTCCAGTTCCTGCGGTTCCCTAAATGCCTATTAGATAGGAGCGGTGTAAATTCGAATGGCCTGACCTTTAGATTTCGCTATCTGTGCTGTATATACGCCGTGTCCGTGGCTCTGAGGGAGAGTGAGACATCAGAGAAGGGTTTTCACGTCACTGGGTTTGAGATCTAAGCAGCCAGCCCTGTTTCTGGATGTGGTGTAGCGCTCTTCCCCCAGAGGTCTAGGAAGGAAGAACCTTCAAAGCTTTTGCAGTCTTCACATCCATTTCTTCAACTTTGCTCTATTTACGTACCCCATATGGCCCGGACCAGCGAGTAGAGTCAAGGCAGACCAGACATGTACACACATTGTCATTCAGCAGTTGGCAAAGGCCGCATGTAGTCAACACAATCGCTCTCGCCCTTCTCTAATGGCGGAAGGGAACTGATTTTGCGGACCTGTCAATGTCGAGGTACAATAAACAAGTGTCTTAAAGGCTTTCAGATGGCTCGAATCTGCGTTTCAGATGGACTTTGACAGAATCGGTCATCAGGAGATGACTGAAAAATGTACTGAGCACTCAGCAAAATAATGTTTACTGGCTGACAGGCGCATGCTGTGTGGAAGGCTGTGTAAATATTTATCTGAAGAAGTGAAATAGAATGAGAGGGAGAAAGTGAGTGTAGAAAGCTGAGATGATTCATTCAGACAGGTCTTTCCCTGTGTCTTTCTCTCAATCGTATCACTCACTTCCTTTTTTTGTATGTTTTCTTTTTGCAGTTCTTCATTGTCTTGCTGATTATTCTGCTGGCTGAGCTGATTTTGCTCATTCTTTTCTTCGTCTACTCTGATAAGGTAAGCCTGTTCACCAGTTTTATATTGTGCAAATGATATTTCCATGAAAATCCCACTATCTAATCTCTAATTAGTGGCAGATTCTTCGGCTTTGATTTTGCATGGCGAATGGAAAAATCCCATCAAATTGCACCTTATCCTAACCAGGCATGACGTAAATCATCTAACGATTAAAATCTGTAAGCAAATGAGTTGCAGAAGATTTTGGATTGTGCTGTATAGCCATGCCCACACGAAATCTCATTAGTCCAGAATCCTCATAGCTGTGTATTTAAACATCAATTATTGATTCATTATTGTATTTTCATTGTTGTTTATTCACATGTATTCTTACATAACAAAAAATGATCCACCTTGAGCAAACGTATATATTTTTATGCGCATTTTGTTGTTTCTGTCAACAATTTCTTTTGTTGTATCCCCATAAAATTTGCATAAAACTATGTGGATGGAAACCCAGCTATAAACTATCAAATGCTTGTCCCATTTCCCCAGCTTAATCATGTCATTGAGTTCTTTAAAGAACAGCCGCCTCTCTTGTCTTGAGCAGCACAGGTTAAAAGTTTTCATCACCAGGCGAGCACTCAAAGGTCAGAGGTCACCCCACACAACAAGGCCTAATTCCAGCCAGTTGTCACCAAGTAATTGGCACTGAGCTCTTTCTCGGTCAATCCTTCCACCTGCCTCAGCGTTCAGGCTCTTTCTCATGGCCTTCGGGGCAGCGCACACGCACACAACTGGAAGCGATACTGTGCCAACTGGAATGTCTAAAACAGAGCAGTCTGACCTTTTGACACCTTGCAGATCCTGGTGGATTACTACCCACCCAGAGCACGCAGAGGTCCTGTTTCTTCTTTGAAGAAGTCGTGAGTGTCACCAAACAGATGCTTCAGAGTGTGCACTGCACGGTCTCCATTTCAAGGGCGCTTCCCAAATGTATGGCAGGATGCTAGGAGGTGTTAAATCCCGTCAAGGATTTCTGGGTGGTTCATTATTCACTCCGTTTGCCACGCTCTCTGTGGAAGCTAAAGTAATTCACTTACCCACAATCCATTTAGAGATTAGGATCTGCCTATCTCCAAGGTACGAGAACTGCCTGGTTGTCTTATCGGAGCGTGTAACTCACACTCAAGCGTGGACTGCAAACTGAGGCCGCGTTTTGGTGGCAAAATGAATGCCGCATTTTTCCAAGCGTAAGACTTGCTTGCTGTTGTCTGTATAAGTTTCTGCAAGCACAAACTTTTTTCCATTGTGTGCAGACTCAAGGTTGTACCTTCATATGACAAAAGCTAGGCTGAAAGCAGTGTACCTATCATGTATTAGTCTTTAAAGACCACTCTGAGACCCCCAGCTATGTATTGATGTTCGTACTACCGATATAAGATACCTATGTGACCTTTAACACGACGTGATGAGGGAGATACTTCAAAGAGAAGCGAGGGAAGATGAGATATAGAGATTTGTATCAACCGCACAGGGCTGTGAGCACGTCTCTTTCATTTCTCTGCCGCATGAACTGGGCAGCAGGGGTACCGCGTCACTCAAAACTCGTCGCTCCATCCACACAGAATGGCGTGAGCGATCAGAGGAATGTTTAACTGACTCCATTATTTGATCTCCAAATCACAAGGCATTCATTATCACATCTGAGGAAAAAAAGTCATGCTGGCAGTGTATGAAAGCACACTTTTTCTGTATAAACAACAAAGTTAAAGCCAAGCATTTTGCTCAGGTAGTACTGGGCAAGATATTATAGCGTTAGAAGAATTTTGAAATAGAACTCCGTAAATAAGAGGTGATGTTTTTAAAATTTTTGAAAAAATTTTGAATGCGTGATTTTGAAATTACTACGTCTGAAAACTTGAAGCTGTAATTTTATAATTGAAATATTTACAGCAAATTTCGCTTTTAAAAATTCAGAAAAGAAAAACTAAAAACACAATCAAAGATGCATTAAATTAACCAAAAATGACAGCAAGAATCTTACATTGTTGCAAGAAATTCTATTTTAAATTAAATATTTTCTTTTGAATTTTTTTATTTATCAGAAAAGTAACATGGTTTCCACCAGCATTTTAATCAGCACAAGCATTTTAAACTGTGATGATAATAAGAAGAAATGTTTCTTGAGCACAAAATCAGCATATTAGAATAATATAAATTAATCCTACATATTTAATATAAACATGCCACAAAAACTAATTTGTTAAATGTCAAATTTATAAAATTCAAATCTATTTCCCATTGTTATAGCTTCATAATGTGAGATCTGTAAAGTTTCAGTTTTAATGTTTCGTGCCATCCTCAATCTTTAACTCAGCAAGATGCTTCCCTCCAGCAGATATGTTGGCGAAACAGAGGTATAGTAGGTCTCCACCTCACTGAGCGTACGTGAGCGCTGTGGATTAAAGCACGCACGTGGGGCCTGCAGCAGATGGCGAAGGCTAGGCACCAGATTAAAGCATCCGTCTTTACGCTCATGACCTTATTCCTGCACGTGTGCCACAGGACAGCGGCCAAATGAAGCCATATTAGCCGTTTTGAAAAGGGGGAAGCACAGTAGCGTGATTTTTCGGATAGGCTTACAGAGACAGATGAAGAGCATTACCACGCACTTTCGCCGCCTCAGCTTTGGCTACGGTTTAATCCGTAGAGGACTCACAGTTTTTAGCCTCTAATGTTGTTCCATTACATGGGTAAAAGCAACACAATTAGGGATGCTCTAAAAATGAGTAGCGACCCACATGTGCAGGGAATGGATTGAGAGTGTCTTTGATACGAGGTAAAACTCCAAGTCCATTTTAAAGGTCCCCAAACTCCTATCATAATTTAGTCGAAAAAAAAGCACTGGTCCCCATTGTATTTCCTGCTATTTTCAATTTATTTTGGGAGAGTAAGGCTTATGATCTCATGTGGCAGCATTATCGTGGTTGCTTGTTTACTTGCCGATTTTAGCTCAGAATTAAACCAATTTACTCGCACTAAACAAATCAACAACCAATGTGCCAGTGTTAAGATGATTTACGTCAAGCTTGACTATATAAACAGCCAATTTCCACTTCATAAGCTTAAAGCATCAAAAGTGTCTTGTAAACCGCCTGAACAGGTGAGGCGGTCAGCCAGGGTTTTGAGGACTTCGGGCCAGGTTTCAAAGCACCTGATGGCGTGACAGTAGGACCCACGCTGCATGTATCTTGCCAGCTCACAGTATGGCCAGACTTTCCCTTGCTGATCAAGAGTCTGGCCCATCATCTGGGCTGGAAATTACCATCCCATGACAGGCACTTGTCGGGAGGCTCTTATGTGCGCTAATGGAACATTATTTCCATTGTGGAAATGGTTGTTAATAAAATGAAATTCAATTTCCTAAAATGAAATTCAGTCAAAAGCTGCATTTACATTACCCTTCAAATTGCACAAATTGAAACTGCGAATTGAAAGTACACCCAATGGAAACGCGTAAGTTTAGCAAAAACTCCCATATATCGCAAAAAAGTTTTTACGCTTGCATGAGGTGGTTTTTCAGGCAATTTGAAAAAGGAATATTTTGCAAAACTGCAATGGAAACGTTATTTTTTTTTGCATTTACAGGACTCCTGGTATCACATGATCATTCTTTAATGTACTATAACCTCCAAGAAACACCTCATACGTGGCCGCTCTGAAGTATATGGGGCGTTCCTTTCCATTAATGCTTGGATAACCCCTTATTTACACTGCACACGTCTGCAGCACATTACAGCTGGACAGGAGCTGATCGCAGTCAATGCTTATGTTTATACCAGCTGCGCTGTGGCACGTTTCAGAAGCGGCTCTCCGTGCTCCTTCTCAAAAAACACATGCCTACATCTCCTTAGATTAAAAATAATGGCTAGTGCAGTAGCTGTGATATACATAAACCTACCAACATCTGTCGCAATGACTTATCGCGAGAGGAAAAAATTAAGTTTTAGTCCCATAACATGGGTGAATGGAAACACTGTCACTTCACAATAGTTTTTTTTTTTTAATCAACATTTATAAAATATCGCAAATGTTTTGTGCGAATCTGTAATGGAAACGTACCTACTAACTCATGCCTCATGTTTTTACAAACCCATATTTACTATTTTTTTCTTCCAGCATAGAGGAATTTTAAATGATGTATTGGTCTCTTTTCATGTAAAATACATATAAATGAGTGTGCAAAAAGATACAAAAATACAGTAAGTTGTCTATATGCACACTTTTTATCAAGTCTTCTGAAGTCCATTTAAGCTATTGTTAGCTGATAATCTTATCACATTGTGGCCGTTAACTGTTACTACAAGAAAATCATTGAGTCAGCGAGTTGAACTTGAGTTTGATTAATAAACAAATCAGTCAGATCTGTTTTGTGAACTGGATTGACTGATTCATTGAAATGATCCAACTCACTATTCTCATGAATTTATGAATTCCTATTAGTAGAGCTAAGCAATGAAAAACAGCTTAATTTTGGTTTGTTCATCACATCAAGATTTTGTATGACTTCAGATGACTTGCAATAGAGTGTCATATGGACCAGTTTTATTTGAAGCCTGACAGCCCTTGTGCACTTTTAAATATAATTATAATATAATTTAAAAGTGTGGCCAGAAAACTCTACAAGGAGAGCTAACCAATGAATAATAACATCATTTTGGTCTGTTCTTTAATCTTGAAAAGAGTGGCCTGATTTCACCTTTTGAGTTCCACTGAAAATCATGTAGTTGAGAAATGACTTGAGCAAATAAACAAAACCTTTTCCTTTTAAAATTGAATTATCCCTTCAAGTTAGGATTTAGGGGTGTGTGTGTTTACAGACTGTAAATTGCTCAAAACTTTTTTGTTGGCATAGTAGAGGTGATGGACGAATCTGTTGTCTGACCTCATCTTCTTCTATTCTCTTTAGTAAACAGCAGGCTTTCCTCAACACACACTTTGTGCCGACACATCTCCACAAACACAAGCCCCCAGGGCAACGATATGACAAACCTGTCCAACACTCTGGAGAGTCAAACACACACACTAGACTTGAAGAAAAGCACACAGTTTCCTCTCTATATCACCATTCACTCTTGTTTCCGCTCCCAGTTCACCTAAAGAATTGTTGGTATAGATAATGCTACATCTAACATCTGACCCTAAGGTCAAACCCTCCACATTCCCAAACAAACACTAACATCTTTACATTCACATGTTGCCTGAGAAACTAGCGAGAGGAATGATTACAAATCAAACACCAAAAGCCACTAGGTCATTCACACGTTCCAGATGCTTGCGCTGGCTGAAATGACTTTGGACCGTGCATTCATGAGACTGTATCCAACTGGACAGACATTATTTAAACACAACCCAAGGCCAGGTATACAAACTCCTAATGAGCTATGCATTAGCAACAAGCAACCACAGGCCATGGGAAACATATGCTCCTTTCACTTTTTGAGCACTAGTATAGTATGTAATAGTGGATTTAAAGGGAATGATACACTGTAAAAAAAAAACATAATAAATTAAAAAAAAAAAAAAAACATTGTTTTATGAGAAGATATCATTTCAGTCTTTCAACTTCAGAATTTCACATTTAATGTGTTACTTTTAAAATTTGAAATTTAGCAATTTCTGAGTGAAAATAGTTCCTACACCATTTCCAGTTGTACATTTCAAACCCTTGAACTATGAATTTGGCCCCAGTTGTGCGGCAGATTATTCTATTCATGTCCCAAAAAGGATACAATACTGCTAAACAATTGGGCTGCAGTTCATCCATCATGATTTAGATTGACAGTCCTGTCTGGACATCTTTACAGTAACCTTTCATTCACACTGGCACTCTTCCCATGAACTCATTGTCTGGGAGAAGAACTAATTCACTTTCTGAATAATGATGCTTCTAACAGTATGTTTCATTAGCATAGCTCGTCCCTTAGGGCTTGCAAGATGGCGACTGGAGCAGAATGTGAGCAGAGCATCACCTTACCAATACTTTTCATTACAGTGACAGGATATTTATCATTGCAGATAGCGTTCGCCTCTGAGGATAGGACAGCTTCCCTTTTGTTGTCAGAAAACAGAGTTGTTTCAGAGTCCTCCACAGAGTCTGCCCTGTTTGTGGGTTTTTGGATGAGAAGAAAGATGACTAGATTATTTGACATGACTGCTGCATTTAAACCATGACTTTCAATAACTTTTCCAGATGTGTGTGACTGCTAGATATATATATATTTTTTTAATGTGGGCATACTTTACAGGCTATTGCTAAGATGTTTGGAGTGTTTTTCTCATTGCTTAACCCCATATCATTCAAAAGTTTGGATCAGTACGATTTATTTTTTTGTTTTCACTGCATTTATTTGATTAAAAACGCCATAAAAACAGTAATAGTGATATTGTAATATTGTAATATATTACAATATTAATATTGTAATATTGTAAAATATTATTGCAATTTAAAATAACTGCCTATTTCAGTATATTTACAATGTAATTTATTCCTGTGGTGGAAGAAATCTGAATTTTCAACAATCTTTAGTGTCACATGATCCTTCAGAAATCATTCTACTATGCTGATCTGGTGCGCAAGAAACATTTATATCAATGTTGAAAACCATTTAAAGGCCGCTTGAAATTTTTGAGGAAATAGTATTATTTTTTTCATAATTATTTAACGAATTGACGTTTCAAAAGAACATTTATATGAAATGTGTATTTTTATTTTTATTTTTATTTTTTTACAGTTTGAATGTCTTTACTGTCACGTTTGACTAATATAATGCATTGTTGCTTAACAAAAGCATTCATTTCTCTTCTGAGCACTAACCTTTGAAGTATTTATTAAGCATTTTAGACCAGAAAATTCATTCTTTCCTAAAAAAAAATATGCTATTTTGCTGTTTAAACAGGATCAACAGAATTGTGTGACTTTTTCAGCCACAAGCTGATTAAGAATTTATTGTAAGTCTGAGCCTAATTGTAATTGGACCGTGTGGGATATGAGAGTCTCGTGTGCTGGGTAATTGGGACGCTCTTCTTTAGGTATGAAAGAACAGCCATTACCAAACAGTTCTGATCATCATGTGTTCCAAGCAGGATGTGAAAGGAGTGATGTCACAGTGTACCCTGATGGAGTTGAGAGTGTGCTTTGATGTATTCTTGTATAATGAGACTCGGAGGTCTGAAGATTTTTCCATAAAGAAGGATGATGGTGCTTATTCACCTTTCATTTTATTCTCTCCATTCTGAAATGTGGCTACTCACACAGCGTACCCACCAGAAAAAAAAATATCTGGCACTAATGAGTGCACACTCCAGCGAGAGAGACATATGCCTTCTACCAACTTTTTAATATCTTGTCTTAACTTAGTGTTTATTGCTGCCGTTCTGCATCATTGGCTGAATTTATTTCATCATGGCATGACTGGAAAGAATGTAAAAAACATTTCACATGACAGGGGCCTCCAGAGGACATTTTAGGCCAATTTCCAGATATATTTGAAAGATTATCTGAATTAAAATTTCATACTGTTCATTAAATAATTTCCCTCAGCATTCAAAGAAATTTCACAGCATGAATGTTTCAATTTGTTATGTTTGCTAAGGCAAGCATTACTATTACTCATACTTGTACCTTGCCCTGCACTTTTACATTTATGCATTTAGTAGACACTTTTAACCAAAACATGCATTTAAAATCAATTTATATATATGTTTTTAAGTTATCTAATTAATTTTAACCAGTAAGTTTACTGGGATATAAATGATACCTCAAATTGTGAGGGTTATTGAGGAGCGCTGTGTTATTACTTCTCTAAGTGATTTAATTCATAATTTCAAAAACTGGCAAAAAAAGATCCCATAGACTTGCATTGATGAAGGGTCCCAAACCATATATAGGAATTTTTAGGAAACTAGAATATGATAAAAACTTTATAGGCTTTTTTTGGGGGGCTAGTAAGCAACTGTCCACAACATCCTAGCATCATGCACAGGAACCAGTTACATTTTCTTCAGAAGTTCAGAGTCTTTCAGATGGGAGCAAAACAGTGAATGTTGTGATAATACAATAAATACAACAGCAATATGAAGCATGACAATAAATCATAATGTTAAAGCTGTAAGTGCAGATATTATCTCTATATATCTTATTTATAGGTCTGTGTGACTGAGAGACTATCTTTCACTGAAATATGCCTGAAATTCCAGGATATGGTGTTTTGTCTTTTCTCTGGGGTGAAATGATGTTAATCTAGTGTGCGTCTGTATCAGGACCGCCGCTCTGTCAAACTCTAATCACCTTGCACTTCCGTCGCTCTGGGCCAGAGTGCACTGAACCACTAATGTGAGATCGTACACCTCATTAAAACTGCCAGCGAAATATTTATCTACCCCAGCCGAGGGGGAAATGATAGTGATTCCAGCGTGGCGTATACGAGTATGTTGTCTTCCAGTGTCAACCATGGCATGCTTTTTAACGCTCTACAAACAAGGGCAGCCAATGAATGATGCTAATTATATTAATCTGACATAGTAGTCGAGAACCCGATGGCAGGTATTGACTAAACAGAGACAAGCGGGTAAATTTCTCTTAGGACTTGCGTATTGTTTTTCACTATTTGCAATGCTAATATACATATTTACATGTATTTATCCAAACTACTTAAATGAATACATGCTCAAGTTTTCTAACTATTCAAATAATTGAATTAGCATGAGTGTGTGGGTGTTATTCAGAGTTTTAATTAGATATAATTATGAAAGATATAAATGATATATAAAATTACGTAGGAATGTCAATGATGTCACACAAGTTAATGACAGTATGCATGTATATCAGTTAAAAAAATAGGAATAGTTAGGAATGAAAAATATAAAGTAATTGATTTTTTTATGATTTTTTAATTGTGTTTTATGATAAAGAAGTTATAAAATTATTTTTGACTTATAGGATTAAGAAAATTCTTTTAAAACTTGTCAAATCAAAATGATCAAATATAGTTTAAGTGGCCTGGCTGAGATTTTGGTACTCTCAAGATTATGTTTGTGATTGTCTATAAATAAACGTATCCTTCTGTTCACAGGTCAGTGAGAATGCAAAGCAGGACCTGAAAGATGGTCTTGCTCTCTACAACACAGACAACAACATTGGGCTGAGAAATGCCTGGAATATCATCCAAGCTGAGGTACTCACACTCACACTTACACACTAATATCTGGAACTTAATCTAGTGTGGTTATTATTAAAAATATATAATTGTCCCCCCACATGACAGTGGAAGTGTTGTGGCGTAACTGGTTACACAGATTGGCACGAGGCTCTGAAAGAAAAGGTGGTGCCTGACCGCTGCTGTCAAGAGCATTATCAGGAGTGTGGCCGCAACTCCACCAACATGTTCTGGACACGGGTGAGTGGACACCTGCGCTTAAACCAATGATAATGTTGCCATAATTCCCTAGACCTTTAATCGCCTTGACGTGTGCAGTGAACTATACACATACTGCTTTTCAAATGCATGACTTTCAATTTAATCATCCCCAAATCGAATACATTTGAATTGTCGGTCTTATATTCATTAAAGAACATTTCTTATTCAAGACAGGATCAAAGAAAAGACAGGAGGTAATAACTGAGAGGATTTCTTTTTTCTTTCTCTTTTCTGTCCTTGAAAAGAGTTATTATTTATAAATGAAAGGCAGTAAAAGCCATAGATTTAAGACATCTCTGTCGGTAGGAGCTCTAAGTGCGTCTGTAAAGTGCCAGAGTCATGTATCTTTATGTATTCCTGCTCACTTTTGGATACTGGATGCATCTGTCTTCCCTATGGGCGCTGATTTAACTTATGAAAACTTATTTTAATGTACTGAATGTTTAAATGAGATTGTAGAGAGGGCAATGGTCTCTTGAGGGATTTTTTTTTGTGTCATTGACAGAGCTGTACATCAGCAAATGATGTTACACGTCAAACTGTCACACTGTCTTTATCTGAAGCTTTTAGTTACCACAGAGGTACTAATGGAGTGTTTGCAGATGAGATATTTCCATTTAGTGAATCCTCAATGTTCTTTTCAAAAGCTTCTTTCATTAAAGCAGAACAAGCCATACTTGAAGTTTGTGAAGCTGCTACGAGAGAAAATTAAGAATAAATTTCACAATTTCCAATGCAGAAACCTTTGTGTTGTCGTCTTGGGAAGGAAATTACACAAGGACACAGTCGTAGTCAAGTTAGTCTGAAACCATAAGCCGTTTAATTGTTGAATTTATCTTCTTTCCCAGAAGTTAAACAGCTAGCCAACAAAAGGTCTTAAATTGCTTTAAATTTACAGAACAAGAGGAATTAGTCAAAAATGTTGACATGAGACTACGTGCACAGAAGGGTTTTGCCACATCGGAAGGTGTTATATTGTATTACCGCCACAGTTTGCGGTTTTGCTGGAAATGGATTTCCTTTTCAATGCTTTAGCAGCCCACAGCACCGCCAACTCAAAGCTGTTTTGTCTTTTGTCCGCATAGCCACATACAGTATATCGCTGAATGTGCTTTTTTTTTTCAGTCACTGAAAAAACGCGTTGAAAATGCAGCCGCAGCAGTCGCTCACTCGATCAAGCATGTGCTCAAAACCAATTCCACCACTGCTGGACTTCAGCTCATTTTCCCTGGATCAGAATTAACATCTAGCAAATTAGAAATTGAAACATGCACAATCTGTTAGTATTAGTGCTTTCGCCCAGAAGATAAATCACATCTCGTGACTCTTCCTGTCTTCCAGGGCTGCTACGAGAAGGTTGAAGAGTGGCTTGAAGATAATAAGCACCTACTCGGAACCATCGGCATGTGTATCTTGGTAGTTCAGGTAAGATTGTGCACGCTGGTGTGTTTTGCCATCACTCAGCGTGTCAAATGCAGTGGTGATAATGAGCGCGCCTGTCTCATCTGGTTCTGCTGAAACAGTGAAGCACATGTGTGGGGCGTCACAGTCAGCCCAGGAGAGGAGAGAAAAGGTGAACCGCTCATTAGGGCTTCCTGATACTCGAATATATAGAAAGTGAACCTGTCGGCCCCACATGATGTCTTGCACCGGTTCGTTATAGCCCTAGAAAGCCTATGAATTCAATGTATTTGATTATCAGTGCAGCCTGGTCTAGTGTGTACATTCTGCGGAGGCGCTTTGCATTAACGTCAGACAGATTTTTTTCTAGAAACTAGGCAGAGACATGTTAAATATGGTCAATGCATCAACAGCAGTTTGACTATATATATACTTTGTCATGTTTGCCACTTTGTCACTTTTAAAGTTAGCAAACTGAATTTGAGAGTATCTCTTAACAGTTTCACAGGTAGTCCAAATCAAGTCCAAATCGTTTCATTTACCAAATCATCAGTCATTTACCGCAAGGTAGAAATACAAAATGTGGTAAATAGTGAAAGAGGCCCACTTCAGATTAGCCAAAATAGTCTCTCAATTAATCCATGAGTTCTTGTAAGCCTGTGGTCAGTAATTACCTGCAGTTTATTGAGGATAATAATAGTGCACAGGGGTCTTTACTAAGTACTTTTCTCAGTATGGACCAAGAGGTGACCGCAGGCTTGTAAGCAAACACTTGCCATGTAATCCTCCTCACAGGCTGAGCTGGGGCAAAATCACAAGTGATTTACTTAGATCTCATCCAGTAAAAGCCAACCATAATCTGGTTTTAGTAGCTAAACTGTGCTCTGTAAGTGTTTTGTCATTTTAAGTTATTAGTGGGGCTTGCTAATGCAATGCTTAGGAATTTGAACAAACCTCAAAGCACCATGGTACTTTGATATATTCCATTGTACATAAATTGTAGCATTTATGTTTCATGATTGAAAATAAGATTAAAACGTTTTTTTAATTATTATTATTATTATTATTATTATTAATGCAATGAATCAAAACGTAAGAGTAAAGACATGACAAAAGCATTATTTTTTTTTTTTTTTCCAAATAAATACTGTTCATTTGAACTTTCTATTCATCAACAAATCCTGGGGAAAATGTATCAAGGTTTCTACAAAAATCTAAGGCAGCACAACTGTTTTCAATATTGGTAATAATAAGAAATGTTTCTTGAGCATCAAATCTGTATATTTTGAATGATTTCTGAAGGATCATGTGACACTGAAGACTGGAGTAATAGCTAATAAAAGTTCAGCTTTGCTATCAGAGAAATAAATGGCATTTTAAATATATATATATATATATATATATATATATATATACACACACACACTATATTGCCAAAAGTATTGGGTCACCCCCTTCTAATGAACAGGTTTGACTACTTTAGTCATTTCCATGAGTACAAATCATAATGTTTAAGCATATAATCATATTCTAGGAAATCGTGTGCTTCTAATTTTAAAGCAACAGTTTGGACAGGACCTTTTTCTATTCTAACATGACAATGCCTCTGTGTATAAGGCAAGGTTCAAAAAGAAATGATTGATTCAGTCAGTGTGGAAGAACTTGAGTGGTCTGCAGAAAACAAAGTCCTAACCCCGGCTGAACACCTCTGGTGTGACTTTAAATGCAGACCTTGAGCCAAAAACTCATCACCAAACACCAATGACTTGTACATATGGGTACAGTCATTTTAGACACTTCCAAAACTGTTGCAACAGAGATGGAAATACAATTTTTATATACATGAATTATGTTTCCACCTTTGTTGCCACAGTTTTGGAAGTGCCTTTTTCTGTTCTAAAGAAGGGGGTGTCCCAATACTTTTGTCCATATAGTGTATGTACAAGTCATTGGTGTTTGGTGATGAATTTTTGGCTCAAGGTCTGCATTTAAAGTCACACCAGAGGTGTACAGCTGGGTTTACACAGAGGTATTGTCATGTTAGAATAGAAAAAGGTCCTGTCCAAACTGTTACTATAAAATTAGAAGCACACGGTTCCCTAGAATATCATTATATGCTTAAACATTATGATTTGTACTCATGGAAATTACTAAAGTAGTCAAACCTGTTCATTAGAAGGGGGTGACCCAATACTTTTGGTATCATAGTATATATATATATATATATATATATATATATATATATATATAATCTTTTCTATGGGTTTCGACCACAGTGCATCTCTAGTTGTCAGACATTGCTAGGGGCCTAAACTTTACCACTAGACTCACATTGAAGTCTGTGTGAGAGTCTGCCAAGATTTACAGTTCAGTTTCTGTGGGAATTGACAGTGTAAAGAAACAGCAATGCGATACCTTTAAAACTCAAAGATGTGAGAGAATCTGATTTAATCCACACACAGAGTCTGATGGTGCTTCCTGCTCATGTGATAAAAACTGCAGGTTCTGCAGCTTTAAGATAATGACTGTGGAATGTCGACCACCGCTGTGCGTTTGATGTATCAGGATGGATCTAAAATTTAACTTCAAAGAGTCAGTATATTTGCAACACATTTCCGTTTACCTGCGTGACACTATGCTTCACATTACCAAACCTCTTTTTCTAAAAAATGAGGTCAATTTTCCAAAGAGGGTCTGTATTACCTGGAGAAAGCTATCCACTGGCAGCTGCTTGGCTGATGCATGCAGCCCTGGAAGTATGTGACCTGTTTGCTGCCACCTTTATTTACCGAACAAAAAATCAACTGAACCACAGAAAAATGAAAAAATACAACCCTTCAAATGAACTGATCTATGGCTAAAAATGTATTATAATATAATGAAATAAAAAAGACAAATAAAAAAATGCAAATGGAAAAAATACTATAACATAATTAAATAAAATGGAAAAAAAGGAAATAACTGTGATTTATGTGTTGCTTTAAAAAAAATCTTTTTGCATTAAGCTTAAATTTGTTAACATTAGTTAATGCATTAGGTATTATAAAGAATGTTTTACAGCATTTATTAACTTCAAGTAGTACAAATTAGTTTATAAATGAATGCTAATCTATTTTGAACAAACATGAATTAACTGTGAGACTTCCATATTTATAAAATGAAATTAACTCTTAATTAATAAATGCTGTTAAAAATATATCTAATGCATTAAATAATAAATACACTAAGTATTTGTTTTCCCATCAATCAAGAAAGCTGCTTTTAGCCAGCGGGTCACATCATCTACCAGCAGGGGATAACTGCATATGCCAACCAACCAACCAGTGATCCCTTGAATTTCCTATTGTTTAATTAGGAATATATCCAATGTTTTTTCTCCATTGACCCAGGCCATCTGTGTTTGCTGACATATAGCTCATGTGTTTCACACTAACCTTTACATTTGGATTTTGTCATTCCAGCTCCTGGGAATGGCCTTTTCCATGACACTGTTCCATCAGATCCACAGAAGCGGGAAGAAATATGATGCCTAACGAGGCCGTTTCTCAAGGGAGGAGCCCTGGTGCATTATGGGACAGACTCTGGAGGACAGCTCCTCCTCTTGTATCTAACTTTCACCACTGGCCAACCCCTCTTCCCATTAATTCCTCAGCTTATACCTTACCATCCTGTATAGACTTCACCCATGGTCTGCCTCTTTTCCACTCTTTCTCCCCCATCTGCTCATCTGCCAAAGAGACCCAGGGACAGAGAGGAACGAGAGGACCGACTCTTGGCCAGAATCCTCCCCATGAGGCCTCTGACTTTCTTCATCTCCTCTAGAACCTTTATTTTACGCTTGAACTAACTAACGTTTGCAGGAAGGAGAATAATGACAACAAACTGTGTGGCTTTACTAATACGTAAATCCTTCCACCCAACATATAGACGAGACGAGAAGACATCAGACTGGAAGGATGGATGAATATGAAAACCATCCCTCATCATCAACTCCATCTATAATGTAAATGACAAACAGCTCCGTTTTGTACGAGAAACTTGTCATTTCAACTCGAGACTTTTTTTGTTTTTTTTTTTGTTTTTTTTATAAGTGACTTTGCCCCAACCCCATTCTTGTCATTTTTGTGCACCTAAGGATTGGAAGAAGCCGGTACAAAGAGCTTAGCGAGGTATGACCAGGAACTTGAGTTTGTCTGTGTGTGTTGGTAATCAAGCCTTTTCTTATGTTTAAAGGTTTATGATTTGAGGACGCATCGAAACGTGTCGAAAGTTTCACTCTGATGAGAACCATTACAATCTAATGTCAGTATAATACATCAAACAGGGACTGTTTTTCCATATACAGACTTGTCTGATTATCCAGCTGTCCACGTACATGCAAAAACATCCTCTTTGCTAACCACTAAAAGCTCATTTTAACCAAACTGCTACTGAAACACTGTAGCATAGACAATGAAGCAAAGTTTTTATAGAAGGAAATGGCGGAAGGTTATAGAAATTTGTGATTGGGTATTCTAATTCTGCGGAAATGTTCTGACCTTTCTGACAAGTTCTGTGCACACATATTACATGTGGGCCAGATAATGACTTAAATTGGCGGTCTGTTGTCCTTTTGTGTCCTACGGAAGAAAATCACAGGGTACAGAGTGACATGAGGGGACAGAAATTTCTTCTTCAACTATTTCTTCAGTGTCCTTAGCAGGAAATCTAGCACTAATACCAACCCAACAAAACTCTGAAAATTGTCAGTACTGCTTCATTTCAAGATATAAGTCAAGCATTAAAGTTAAACCGCAGAGCAGAACCAAATACAAGCACAGTCATAAGTGTTGGTTATAGTAGTAGACTGTAATCCATCAGCCATAATTCATCCAGAGAAAGAGTGTCTGCAGTGTTTCTGTTTCCGCACACCTCAGCTTTATAGCCTGTGCTGTTTTACTGTCTCTCTCGGCTCTTTTCTTTCTCCATCTGTCTTTTAGTTCCAAGCATCAGGCTGGAATGGTTACATTCCTGCTGAATGGGGTGATAACGCTTCTGTATCACACAGCCTAAAGGGACTTGCTTCAAAGCAAATGCATCTTGACGAGGAAGTTTTGAAGTGAAAGTGTGTTCACCAGCAGACAGTTTTTAGGGGTTTAAAATCACTGAGCAATAGATGGTGCGTGATGATGGCTGAGAGACAACCAGAGTGGGGGTCATCCGATGGTCTCCAATCCAGACTGTCACCGAGACTACGTGCCATCCCTTAAGAGCTCGGCGTTGTTAATGTGTGACCGAGAGGGACGTAATAGAGCACTCGAGATAAATAATAGAAAAATAATAACACCTCACATCCCGTCAAACACTCACTGACACACAATCTTTGTTTACTGTATTTGAGAAAAATTGCTTTATATTAAGAAACAGTTGGGACCAGAAGCGACAGCTACTTCTAACGCTCATCCTGTGTTGAAATGAAGGGGAAAGAGTGCTTCTGCTCTGGTTGAGTGTAGGAACTCTGTCACTGAACACTGCTGCTATAAGAGCCACCTGTGGTTATTACAATAGTGGAAAAACTAAAAGACTGAGAAACTGCAGACTCAATTCACTCACACTCTGCCTGCAAGCATTTAAAGTCAACATGAAGCCGAAAATTGACCCCATTTACTTTTTGACCATTTTATTTATTTTATTGTTATTTTCCTGGTCTTATGTAGTCATCTAAGGGATTTTTACACACACACACACACACACACACACACACATATATATATATATATATATATATATATATACACACATACATACATACATACAGTGGGTACGGAAAGTATTCAGACCCCCTTAAATTTTTCACTCTTTGTTATATTGCAGCCATTTGCTAAAATCATTTAAGTTCATTTTTTTTCCTCAATGTACACACAGCACCCCATATTGACAGAAAAACACAGAATTGTTGACATTTTTGCAGATTTATTAAAAAAGAAAAACTGAAATATCACATGGTCCTAAGTATTCAGACCCTTTTCTGTGACACTCATATATTTAACTCAGGTGCTGTCCATTTCTTCTGATCATCCTTGAGATGGTTCTACACCTTCATTTGAGTCCAGCTGTGTTTGATTATACTGATTGGACTTGATTAGGAAAGCCAAACACCTGTCTATATAAGACCTTACAGCTCACAGTGCATGTCAGAGCAAATGAGAATCATGAGGTCAAAGGAACTGCCTGAAGAGCTCAGAGACAGAATTGTGGCAAGGCACAGATCTGTCCAAGATTACAAAAAAATTTCTGCTGCACTTAAGGTTCCTAAGAGCACAGTGGCCTCCATAATCCTTAAATGGAAGACGTTTGGGACGACCAGAACCCTTCCTAGAGCTGGCCGTCTGGCCAAACTGAGCTATCGGGGGAGAAGAGCCTTGGTGAGAGAGGTAAAGAAGAACCCAAAGATCACTGTGGCTGAGCTCCAGAGATACAGTCGGGAGATGGGAGAAAGTTGTAGAAAGTCAACCATCACTGCAGCCCTCCACCAGTCGGGGCTTTATGGCAGAGTGGCCCGACGGAAGCCTCTCCTCAGTGCAAGACACATGAAAGCCCGCATGAAGGACTCCAAGATGGTGAGAAATAAGATTCTCTGGTCTGATGAGACCAAGATAGAACTTTTTGGCCTTAATTCTAAGCGGTATGTGTGGAGAAAACCAGGCACTGCTCATCACCTGTCCAATACAGTCCCAACAGTGAAGCATGGTGGTGGCAGCATCATGCTGTGGGGGTGTTTTTCAGCTGCAGGGACAGGACGACTGGTTGCAATCGAGGGAAAGATGAATGCGGCCAAGTACAGGGATATCCTGGACGAAAACCTTCTCCAGAGTGCTGAGGACCTCAGACTGGGCCGAAGGTTTACCTTCCAACAAGACAATGACCCTAAGCACACAGCTAAAATAACAAAGGAGTGGCTTCACAACAACTCCGTGACTGTTCTTGAATGGCCCAGCCAGAGCCCTGACTTAAACCCAATTGAGCATCTCTGGAGAGACCTAAAAATGGCTGTCCATCAACGTTTACCATCCAACCTGACAGAACTGGAGAGGATCTGCAAGGAGGAATGGCAGAGGATCCCCAAATCCAGATGTGAAAAACTTGTTGCATCTTTCCCAAAAAGACTCATGGCTGTATTAGATCAAAAGGGTGCTTCTACTAAATACTGAGCAAAGGGTCTGAATACTTAGGACCATGTGATATTTCAGTTTTTCTTTTTTAATAAATCTGCAAAAATGTCAACAATTCTGTGTTTTTCTGTCAATATGTGGTGCTGTGTGTACATTAATGAGGAAAAAAAGTTAACAAATGATTTTAGCAAATGGCTGCAATATAACAAAGAGTGAAAAATTTAAGGGGGTCTGAATACTTTCCATACCCACTGTGTGTATGTGTGTGTGTATATATATATATATATATATATTACAAATAGTTAACACCATTCATTTAATGCTGGTTAACTACTAAATGTTACAAATAATTAATAAATAATTTTAGCTTCATCCTGTCCAAACCTACATGTGATTTAATCAATGAACATATTGTTTTACTCATAAATGTGTCACGTTACAGATGTAAAATGGGTTGTCAAGGGTGTTTCATGTTGGCTTTAAGGGATTTGTGTTATGAGGCGTTTGAATCAGTAGGACTAAAATCTACAGCATTTTTCAATCAATTCCGCATGTTCACCATCACTGGCAAACAGAAACAATGCAAGAAATTTTCTAATCTGCAAGCCTGTCTCCAGTAGGCCACAGTCAACATTATTACCATCATAAATGAAAATGTTTTTTGTGTGTTACGCCTGGTGGTCTGGCTTCAAACCCATTTTTGCTTCAAGAACACCATGTAGTTAGTCAATACTAGCTCTGATTAGGTTTGCACTGATGCGCTCCATCTGCTCAGTGTACTGTCTCTAACCCCGCCGCACTAAACTTCAATGACTTGCCCCAACCCTCTTATCTGACTGATTTACAAACTTTGGCCGCAAAATTGCATCATGTGAATTAATCCTGTGTGCAAGCTTTCCAAGGATAGGAATTAAGAGTTTGGAAAGAATTTTTGGTCCTTGTTCCAATATTTTTAATTTTTGAAAGATGTCCTTAAAACCATCTCTCACTGTTATTCTTCTTTTTCAAAAAGTATATACCCATGTATATACAATACCCATTTTCCCTTTATATTTTTCCACTGTTATAGGCTACATTGTGTATTTAATGAAGTAGTCTGATGTTGAGTTGTTAGTGTTGAATGACACAGTATCGTGTTGAACAACCAACAACAGTTTGGCATTAGCAATTTTAATTTTTACTGCTTTTCTCTCTTTTTTTTTTAATTTAATCTGTTTTGCAATGCATTTGTGTCAAGCTTAATGCACGTAAACATTTCACATACGGATCATCTTGCAAATGTGTGAGACATCTGGGGCATATCTGTTTAATATGCAACGGAGATCTTGCTTTTTGCTAACTGTCTAAATATGTCTGTCAAATATCTAAAGGTGCGAGAGAATCTCAGTGCTTGATACTCCAACACAAGGATTGTAATGTCATTTTTTTAGTTGTTCTTTTTTGTACATTGTTCATTGTTGTATGTTGTCATTGTTTTGTATCATATATTTTGTCACGTTTTGATTTTAAGGGTGTGCTAAGTATAGACTGATACATTTTGAATTATAAAACCTCTATTTCTATTCAATTTCTAAATGGTTTTTCATTTCCTAATCTCAGATTAGAATTAATTTATGTTTGGTTTTCATCTGTGGATACTATCATGCAGCACATGCAAATTCACATTATAATTTCTAGAAATTGTAAAGTAGTAGTTTATCATCAGTTGCCCAAATCCTAATGAATTTTTCAGAATGGCAAGGTCTCTATATTTCTTTCATATTGAAGAATTCATATCTCCAGAACATCTAAAAGCTTGCACACCCATGCCATCTGATTATATATTTTGGGATATTTTTTTCAACAGTCATTGAAACTAATTTTGTACCCACTTACTGTTTTAATGTTTCATTTTTCATTTGTTTTCTTTTGTTTTTGTACTTATTAATTCAATAATTAAGTTGTAGGTCTGAATGAAATGTTGGCATTTGTTGGTACTGAATTCTGATATTTTAATGGACAGCATTGCAGAGGCGAGAAAGCTTTTTATTGGTGATCTAAATGACCACAGCACAACTAATTGAAATACTGAATTTGTTCTCCCATTAACAGACACTGCCATAAAATGATATATTAATTTGGTATGCTTGGGGTAAAAAAGGGATCTAAAAAGTTCCATAATCGCTGTCATATCTGTATTTTTGTACTGCCATCCTAACCACCACCAGTAAGCTGCATATACAAGCTGTAGAAACGTATGCTCTCGAGTGACGTGTTTAATGTAGTGTCCTGGTGAGTGGCAGTTATCAGATATCTTGTGAACCCAGATTTGTCCTGTGGAGTATTTTGCTACATGTAAAGCACTATAAATATATTAGGTGGTGCACTAAATTGCATTCTTTAAATCCTACTATTTTTTAAATAAAGGAAAGTGTGTTGCCAAACCCCTTTGAGAATGTTATTTATTGTCTTTTATACACGCTTAATCAGAATTTTACAATCGAGATGGCATTTCCATTTCATCTTCTTATTTAAATTAGATCACATGGTATAATTGTATTTAACCCTTGTATTATGTGTGAATTCTGGGTTTGACTTAAGTGGAGTTAATACAACACTATGAAATGGATGGATGGATGGATGATAGATGCAGCTACTGTTAACCATGAAATTGTTGGTCAAATTGAAAAATCATGTTGTCAAGATGATCAAAAATATATCATAAATATTTCACTAAAGATCAAAATAATTTGTGCCTTTCTAAAACCAACTATGCAAACTATACAGAAAGCTTTGTACTGTATATCAGTCCTATAAAGTGAAGTTGTTAGACATTGCAGAGCTAATGTTCTTAGCCGGATCAATACTCTTATAGCTACAGTATATTTTGAAAGCTACTGAATAGCGTCTGAATGTGGTAATATGAGTATTATGATAGACTATACTGGATCCATATCACATGCAGTGGATGCACCCAGTGCATTTGTGGATGAGGACGGAAACAAACAAATCAATGTCTTGGATCTCACGAAGTACACCGCTCTGTCTCCAAACTTTCAAAGAAAATCCTTTTTTGGGCCTGTAGCAATAAACCTGTGAGAGAGACTCTCAACAACCCGATTGATTGTTCTTCGGCTCTCGTGAATAAAGGATTCAGTGAGCTTTACAGATGCAGTCCAGAGAAACAGCAGAGCTCCCAGTGGGAAAAGCCAGTCAGACAACCAGCAGAGCCCAAACGACTCCTGAAACTGCAGTTTCACGATGGGTCATTTATATTTAGAATGGCTTTCCAGCAGTAGAGAGCGCTTGCGCTGCCTGCCCTGGTTTCACAGTCCTTGATCTACCAAGAGTTCTGCAGCAGCCCTGCTAATAAAATCATCACTTTCAACTGAAAAGCAGGCAGGTGACAGTCTGATTCATTGAAGTCTCAGGGTCTCTTTTTCTTCTGTCTATTATCACCTGCCGTTATATCTTCTCATATTGAGATAGAGGAGAATACTGTCGAAACTAGAACACCGAAAAGCCTTGTCTGTTTTGCCTAACTGCAAATTCTTGCCCTGGCTGTACTGGTGATAGAAAACAATGGAACGGAGCTTTCAAAGCATCCAAAGGTGGCTTTTGTGTAACGTGGTGCTCTGGCCATTTCCACAGACACTAATGTACGTGGCTCGCCAGTCCACACGTACAACAGCTGTTGCAGTCCATTTCAGGCTATAGCTGCGGACCGAAGTGTACATGGTGGATGGTATATCTGTTTGGTCTGGCCTGATATTTTTTTTTTTTTTTTTTTTTTTTAAATCTTCAGCCTCTAAAAATCTGCTATAATGGATAGGCAGGTGAGCCTTACCAAGACGGAAATGTTCTCTTTCGTCAACCCTTGGATTCGGTACTTCCTGTTCTTCTTCAGCTTTTTATTCTGGGTAAGTGAGGCCTCCAAATGTTGTTTTACTGAGGGAGAGGACATTTCCAGGCCGCAGAGCATAAGCTCTTTGGCCAGCTTTGAAATGAATAAAACATCAGGGGGTGTAATTTAGTCTTTTCAACAGACTCGCTGTTGCAATTGTTCTGCAACTGTGATGTTTTCAACACAACACAACTCAATTCGGGGCACTCTATTTGCACACAATTACAAGGAATTTTATAGCTATGAAAAGAGTAAAAAAAACACTCTCCAGCATGTAATCGCGGAAAATGATGCAGCGGAAGGCTTGAATCCCCCAAAGAAACGTGCAATCATGACAAAAGCATCTGTTCTCATGTTCCTCTTCTGTTCGTAGTGTTTGTGTTGTGTTTTATCAGTGCATTGATTGTGATGGTGTCTGCACAGATCTGCCATTCAGAATCAAGTGAATTGCTCACGCTGCAGAATTTGCCTCGGATTATGCTTTTGTTCGGGAGTCTCAAGCTTCCTTTAAACTTCCCATTGGATTTAAAATGTTCTGTACAGGATGAAAACACAACATTTCAAAAAGCATCTTGAATAGACAAAAAAAACCTCTACATAAACCTTACTGAATATTTATATTATATATTGGCCCATGCAGGCCCAGTTTATTTATTTATTTATCATTTATTCTTGGTAAAAATTAAACATTTGATTTTTAAGAAAACATTAACATTTATATATATTTCTTATCTTTATTGATTTTGATTTGATTTTTTAAATAACTTAATATACTTTATTCAGTAAGTATAAAATTGAATTCAATTTTTGTGAAAGAGACATTGATAATATTTACAAAATATTTTTCAAAGAACCTGGAAAACTGCATCATGGTTTTCACAATCATATTAAGCAGCACAATTGTTTTCAACCTTGATAATAATAAGAAATGTTTCTTGAGCAGCAAATCAGCATATTAGAATGATTTCTGAAGGACCATGTGACACTGAAGACTAGAGTAAAGATGCTTAAAATTCAGCTTTTCATCACAGGAATAAGTTATATTTTAAAATGTATTAAAACAGAAAACAGTTATTTTAAGTTGTGATAATATTTCACATTGTATTGTATTTTAATCAAATTAATTCAGCCTTGGTGAACATAAGAGACTTATTTAAAAAAAATATTAAAATTATATATATATATATATATATATATATAGACCCCAAACCTTTGTAACATTTAAGTAACAAACAAGAACATTCTTAATTTACATTCTTAATACTGCAATGTAACTCCCATTCTAACTGATGCTTCCATGAGTATCACAGTTTGAGCAAAACATCTTCTGTTAGCTATCGAGATAATTTTTTGACATATTATTAAATAAACCAAAAACTAAAAGTTTCTGACAAATAATTGATTCAACATAAAAATACATTTGTGTATTCACATAATTTTAAACTCTGATCAATTTTATCACATTACGAGCAGTTGCCGTCACTGATAATGCCTCAAATCGCCAACTCTCATTGAAAATAAATGATCTGCAGACTGTGATTGCCATTAATTATGTTTTGTGAGTGAGTGAGTGTTGTGCTGGAAATGTGAACGGCCCTGCCAAATCACACTCTTTCACACTAAACCAATGTTTGTGCACAACAGATGGACCTCTGGACAGAGTGTGACGGCATAATCCATTAGTCTTTTGTTCCAGCCGCACTGGCTTGCTGGGATTTTCAGAAAAGCACAAAAACCACGTATTTCTCCACTGCACCAAAAAAGCCTCTGAATGGCTCTTTAACCTGATTCCTTGTATTTCATATGCAAGCCAAGTACATAGATGCTCTCAAAGTATTGTCATCGACTCTTAAGGAGCGAGATGATAGGATTCAACTGCTTTTATAAATTCAGGTGGAAGACTCTTCAGCTGCATAATGGAACTGCAGTGGCACTCAGACACACAAAAAAACCCTTATACTGTACCACATGGTGACTGCACTGCAGCAATATTACCAGCACTGCCAACAGGGTCTCAGGACCAGGCTATTGCTCAGAGACTCTTACCCTTTAGCTCTGGGAATGTGGACTTTGATTAAAATAATAATAATAACCAGTAATAATATGTGGAGAAACCAATATAATCCAAAATAAAATCCAATATAAAACCACTTTAAATGTCTGAATGTGATTTCATTAGATAACACAATATAAAGTGAAGTGTCGTCTGAAAACAAATCACTCTTGAGCTTTTCTCAGAACAAACTTCACATTTCTGAGCTATGTTTTCAATAACTTATAAGCAACTGGTGTGAGGATGATTTTTATTATTTTTAGATTTATGTCTGCCCTCCTCGTGTGTGTGTGTGTGTATAAACACAAAGTGGGTTTTACCTATTTGTCAGCAGAAATTTATTTAGTATTTAGTATATTCACTTTTTCTTTTATATATTTAAATAAATACAGGTCAGAATAATTAATTATGCACAATAATATTAATTATATTATTTATTTTTTGCATAAATATGAAATGAATGACCATGGAACATGAACATTTTATTTTCACATTTTGAAACATTAATGTAGAGTAGACACTTTACTTGCATTTAATGTTTTCAATGTATATAAATCACTTTTGCACATTTAATTTGATGCAGACACCAAAATGCGACTTGTATATAAACACACACACAAGCCATCCTATTTTGTGCATTGTGGATGATCGATGTGCAGTTGATTTCATGTTATTTGTTTATGTTTATTTATGCATTTTAGGTGTTTTCTCTTCTTATTGTAGCTATTGGAGTATATGCCAAAGTTCAGAAAGCAACAGGTATGAGAAGTGTTGTGTGTTCCTCACCTCTGAATAAACTGCAGATGTTTGTGGATCAGTCGAGAGGTTAGCGGACTTCCTGGTTTTTTTTTGTTTTTTTTCTCACAGACGCAGTGCGTGACACGTTCCTCATTGATCCTGCGGTGTTTCTCATTGTGGTCGGGGTGGTCATGTTCTTCATCACCTTCTGCGGATGCATCGGAGCTCTGCGAGAAAACATACGGCTCCTTAAAATTGTGAGCATTACTGCACATACTTCACATTTTTATTCAGTGACATACAAATTAAAATTACACTTTATCTATAGGGAAGACTAGCACTAGTTGTCACATCAGAGTTATTAAAGCTGTTAACTAAAAGTATTTAAAACATAAATTGTTAATTAAAATAAATTACAAATACAATAAAATATACACATTAGATAAAATCTAAAAAAAAATTGGAAATGTTGCCTTGGCAATTAACTAAAATTTGTTTAATTTTATGCACTAAAATTAGACTGGAAATAAATAAAAAATAAAACTTACTATTTAAAAAAAATTAATGACAATAGCACAAAAATTACTACAAATTTATAAATCTAAATTATAAAATTAAAAGCTAAATATTAATTAAATATCACTAGCCATGTCTTTACAGTGTATAAAAAAATAATTAAATAAAAAAAAAAAAAAAAAAACACCTACAGTTAAAAATTCACTGGAGTACAAAGTGTGACAACTAGCCCCAGTCTTCCTAACACATCTGTTATTATCAGTTCATTTGCTCACTTATTTAAATAGCAGTTAAAGACAATTATCACTTCCTTGGTTTTCATTCCTGCTCCTTTCTAGTTCTCATTTAGTCTTACCCTGGTCTTTCTAACCCAAATGGTCATTGCAATCCTGGGCTTCTTCTACTCTGACCAGGTGGGCTTTCACTTGAAACTTCAGTTTTTAAACTAAACAGGATTTGTGCAGCACTGATACAGGATACAGACTATCATATGAAACATATTTCATTGTTATGACTTTCACACACTGCAGGTTGTTAAAGATTAATTGAAACATTAGGCTTTGGCTTGGTTAGGGAGGGTTAACCTCTTTTAGCAGTCATCTGTCAGTCTCTTAGTCCATCTCATGGGATAGAAAGTCAATTTAAAAGCAATCCACCATTCACTTCCATTGTTTATCTTATCCTTAACGTCAATTCCCGCTACAGAGTTTCCTATCGTTCTACCATTACCTCATCCTACGAGTGAACTCTTGAAGTTCTACAGTCCAGGAGAAGGTCCCATCGAGTGTATTACATCACTGTCAGAGCGCAGCACACACGGTTAAACAGGCCAGTTTAACGACGTCGCTTCAAGCATCTTCGCTGCTTAATGATTAAAGAGCTTTGCCACATCAAAGTGGAACCAAATGTTCAGTTTCGATGGAGGCTTCCTGTTAATGACATTCAGAGGTACTTGAACATGCCAGCGTTAGAGGAACTGACAGGGGAGAAACAGAGAGCTCAGGGGGTCCCCAAGAGTTAATTACCACACTAAAGCATATGCTATTAGAGCCGCCATGGTGAATTAGCGCTGTCGACAATTACATATGCATATACAACCCAGATGGAAGAGTTTGATTTTAGGTACGTATGGAAATATACTTGGTGGCTAGACTGTATGAAGTGTCATGTTCACAGACACGCGATGCTCTGGGGAAATTTGTGAAAAAGGCCATTGTGCACTATCGAGATGACCTAGACCTTCAAAACCTAATGGACTACATCCAAAAAGAGGTATGGGTGTTATTTTGTTCAGACTGTGCCAATTCTTTATGCATCAGACCACATGAAAAACAATAAGACACTATAAGCAGTCATGCGCATTTCTACAACCAAATTTGACAAAATTAAATAAATAAATGAAACACTTTCATGTATACACTTGATCTCCCCTTTATTGTTCTATTTGATGTCAAATACACACATATATTTGTTTAATGTTTTTTAAAGAAGTCTCTTCTGTTCACTAAGACTGCATTTAGTACAAGCCTGCATAAAGTCCAGCAAAATTTTTTAAATATTTTTATTATTTAAAAGTTTTCTATTTGAATATATTTTAAAATGTAATTTATTCCTGTGATCAAAGCCAAATTTTCAGTATCATTACTCCAGTCTTCAGTGTCACGATCCTTCAGAAATCATTCTAATATGCTGATTTGCTGTTCTAGAATTTTTTTTTTGTTGTTATTATTATTATTATCAATATTTAAAACAGTTGTGTAATTTTTTTTTTTTTCAGGATTCTTTGATGAATAGAAAGATCCAAAGATCAGCATCTTTCTGAAATAAAAAGCTTTTGTAACATTATACACTATGCCATTTTTTTTTTTTTTTTTGGAAAAGAAATTATAGAAATTAATACTTTTATTTAGCGAGGATGCTTTAAATAGATCAAAAGTGATGATAAAGACATTTATAATGTTACAAAAGATTTCTATTTCAGATAAATGCTGTTCTTCTGAACTTTCTATTCATCAAGGAAACCTGAAAAAATTATACTCAGCTGTTTTCAACATAATAATAATAAAAATAATAATAAATGTTTTTTGAGAAGCAAATCAGAATATTAGAATGATTTCTGAAGGATCATGTGATTGGAGTAATGATGCTAAAATTTCAGCTTTGAAATCACAGGAATAAATTACATTTTAAAATATATTCAAATAGAAAACAGTTATTTTAAATAGTAAAAATATTTCAAAATGTTACTGTTTTTGCTGTACTTTGGATCAAATAAATGCAAGCTTGGTGAGCAGAAGACACTTCCTTAAAAACATTAGAAATCCTACTGTTCAAAAACTTTTGACTGGTAGTGTATATATAAAATTTAAAAGTTTAGTGATGGTTTGTGAATGTAGTGTTTATGAAAGAGGTTTCTTGTTTTCACCAAAGTTTCATTTATTTGATCAAATAAACAGTAAAACAGCAATACTGTGAAATATTACAATTTAAATTTTTCACTTTTTTTCAGCAGCTATTACATTTTGAGTGTCACATGATCCAGAAACCATTGGAGGTTAAGAAAGATCAATAATTATTATTACATTTAAAAACAGCTTTTGGAAACATTGATAGGATTTGCTTTTCAGGACGTTTCTGATGAATACAGTTCAAAAGAACAGCGATAATTTGAAATAAAAATGTATCAATATAAAAAGTCATTTTTTAATTAATTTAATGCATCTTGCTGAAAAAAATGTATTAATTTCATTAATAAAAATCTATTAAAATCTAGTTAAAATTGTTATTATTATTATTATCATTATTTTGTCCTTTTTGTAAGTTGTCAGCTTGGACATTCTGTAAACATTTTGTTAATAAAAAACACATGTTGATTTGAAGGTTAAGGTAACATTAAGGTTAGTACATGATGACAGAATTGTCATTGTTTGGTGCACTATTCTATTCTATACCTAATTTGTAATGGTAATGGTAATATGAACTCAACACATGCATGGCTCTCTAAATAAGAAAATGTTCTACTCTCCAATACAGCACAGTATGTTCTCCTGCCTCTTTATCCTTCTCACAATGAAAGTTCTTATGGGTCCAGCAGACACAAGGTGAATATGGTTTGAGAGACAGTGTCTAAAAATTTGTTTCTCCTTACAGTTCGAATGCTGTGGTTGGAACAACTACACCGACTGGTCCTGGAACCTCTACTTCAACTGCACCCCGTCAAACCCCAGCTCTGAGAGATGTGCGGTTCCCTTCTCATGCTGCACTCCTCTACCGGGAGAGGTGAGAGTCAAGCACCTACACCTACTGACTGGTTTTTAATCTGCAGTTATGAATATCCAAAATGAAAATGGACATAGAAATAGAAGCAGATATGAGGTCTGCATGTGAAGCGAGGATTCATACGGCGCTTTATGAGTTCAAATAACTTTGGTGCGACTGAAGCTCTAAATCATTATAATTACATTTAACTTTACAATATTGTTTTATATTTCCCCAGTTTCAACCCTTCAAATTTAAAACATTCTCTCAAACATTCTTGGTGGCAACACATGTACAGTAACTGTATTATCTATAATCATCTCTGCATAATTACCTAGGAAAACCATATATTGGGAGAATAAAAATAGCACCTACTGTGGATATCATTTAAAAGTCACTAAGATTTTAAATGTTATTGAAATACGCATTTACTTGATCAAAAATACAGTACTGTAATATTGTAAAATACTATTACAATTTAAACTAAGTAACTATTTATATTAGAATATATTTTAACATGTAATTTATTCCTGTGATGCAAAGTTGAATTTTCAGCATCATTAATCCTCTCTTCAGTGTCACATGATTCTTCAGAAATCATTCTAATATGCAGCATTTCTTATCAATGATAAACAGTCGGGCTGCTAAATAATTTTTGTGGAAAACATTAAACTTTTTTTTTCGGGATTTTACCTTTTATAACATTATATATTGTTACAGTCACGTTTGATCCTTGCTGAATAAAAGTATTAAATTAATTTAATTAATTATTTTTATATCAATTTAATTAATTATTTTATTATTGTTTTTTTTTAATTATTTATTTTGTTATTTTATTTTAAATTGGAGACCTAAAGCATACATAAGTTTTATTTTCTGGTGCTAGTTACACAAGTTTTATTAGAATAAAACAGCTCATAGCTCATTCTTAGGTAATACTTTAAACTTATTTGTTTAAATTCATAACACAATTCAGAAATTTAAAATCTTTTCTAAGAGATCAGAATCTATTTTCACCTAGTGGATGATGAAATGAGAGTGACAAAAGTGCCATATAAAACATATAGTATGAAGGATCCAGAACATCATAGAGAGTTGCTGGTCCATGTTCAACTAACCATCCAGAATACCTTAGCAACCACATAGCAACATACTAACAACCACTCAGAATGCTTTAGCCACTGGAAAACCCTAACAATATTCTAGCTTTATTACAGCAAACATTGTATGGGCAAGCACCACTCACATTTTCATAACATGTAAAATTTGAGTTGAGTTATACAGCGATCCTTCATTTTGATCCTTTATTTGAACACAATCCTTCCCCTTTTGTTCTCAGTCTTTGTAGTCTAGCATTAGTGCAAAGGCAAAGTTGTGTTATTTTTCATCTCATCAGCTCAACAAAACTGTATGTGGTCATTGGTTTATTGCGCTCTGCAACAAAGTGCCGCAAAAGACGGATTCAAAGTGTCAAGTCAGCCTTTGGCCTTCCTCTTCATCTTTAACGATGATGGCCTGTGCCGCTAATTAACCCAGTTATAATCACATCAGTAAGAGCTTTGTGAAGTTAAACAGATTGGGTTTACCAAATGTATCAGGAATACAAAGTTTAAATTTCGACACAGTTGTCACAGCAGCAACCCGAGGAGAATTTATGGCTTCTGAATTGCTTTCTTGCCTCTCAAGACAACGAATGACCGAACGGTGCCATTTTGGCATGACGTCCAAAGCAGCTGCTTGGCTGAAATGCTAAATGTGTGCTCTGATTCAATCCACAAGACGTGTCTAAATGCTGATAAGATACTCAAACAGAGCATAGATCACCGATTTAGAGCGACTCCTTGGCAGACCTAAATATTATGATCTCTGTTCCCTTGGCAAATGTCTACGGTGATTGCTGGATAAACACTCTCTAAACAGGTCAGAGCGGACAAAATGCAATTCTTTCAAACAAAAACAGAAGGAAATCGAGGAGCTATGTCACATTTAAAGACGCTGAGAGCGAAAAGCTGTGTGGTTTATGGGTTTAATTGTTTTTCAGTATTCAAACGTATTGTTTGAAGGGAAAAGAATGACAGAAACAGATGTTCACATGGAGACGATGGCACCGCTCTATGGCATCTGCCAAGCAATATGAAAATGAGTCATAACATTATTTCAGGGAGACCTGCAGGGATCACATGTGTTTATATACTTAGAAATGCTGTTAAAAGTGATATATTAATCCCAATAAAATGATCTTACAGATGCAAACTTGTAGGTTTCTTGTCAGTTATCAGTCATGGATACTGCAAGCTGTGTGAAATCTCTGTAGAAAAGGGTGATGAATGATTAAACCACACATTAAGGAAATTCCTGGTGCAAACATTCATTTGAAAACTGCATATGTCTACAGATGTGACCTTGACTTGCATTCTACATCTGCAGCCCACTAAACAAAAGGGAATTCAACATCCTTAGGTTGCATAGTAAAAGACTCACACTCGAGTTGTAAAAAGCTTAAGGGGAAATGATCGGCCCTGACCCATTAGATAATGTAGGATGTAGTCGAGTCAGAAGATCTAATTGGCTTGGGTAGGTGTTAAAAATGTGCATGTCAGACGAGAATAATCATCAACGACAGAATCAAAAGCACAAAGAACCTCTACATTATTCATTAATTTACACTTGTGCTTGTCAGGACAGCTGCTAATGTGTGCAGGTGTTTTTTTTTTAACATGTTATGAAGATGCTAAGGTGTATTGGGTGGTTGCTTACTCTCCCAAAATCACCTCAGATGATATTCTGGTCCCTAGACATGGCAAAAATATGCATAGTATTAATAGTGCTGCTTGTTTTAGCAAACCTACTAATTAAGCATGTTTGCATTTGTATAATATAGATTTAAAATGAGGTACATTAAGCAAGCATGACTAGAATGAGGCTAAAACATTACTGCCCCCTGCTGCTTATAGACTAACAATATCTTATACTGTTTCAGACTGTGATCAACACCATGTGTGGTTTTGGGGTTCAAACACAAAACCACCTGGACGCCACTAAATCCATCTATCCGGTGGGCTGCTCAGACAGAGCTGTAATATGGATTGAATCTCACCTGCTGTTAGTTGGGGCGCTCACGCTGGGTCTCGCTTTACCACAGGTAACATTCAGCTTTTGAGGGATTTCAGTTTCTCGAACAGATGGCAATCTGATCACAGGTGCTGATTGGTCAAAACAGTAGGATTGTTAAGCACTGCTGAACAAACAGAATGTACTGAATATTAATGTAATATTATTGATTTGTTAGCCAATAATGGCCAGTCCACACAAAAATAAAAATAAAAATCTGAGAGTTGTTTAAAACTTATATGAACTTCATTTTTGTTGAAAGTTGAACCAAACAACCCACTGACTTCCATAGTAAGTAAAAAAAAACACTATAGTCAATGGGGACCATCTACCCACATTCTTCAAAATATGTTCTTTCATGTTTCATCAGAAGAAAGAAACTCATAGAGGTTTGCAACAACTTAAGAGTAAGTAAATGATGACAAAATTTTCATTAACCCTTACATTTCACTTTAACACTGAAATAATAATGAGTGCATAACCATCTGCCGAATCATGTTTTTGCCTAAATCACGTAGGTTTAGCCTATAATAATTATGTTTTAGAGCTGTCCTGATGGATTTCTCTGGAAACTGCAAACTTCAAATGACGTTACGTAAATAAAAGAAAGAAGGCCAAGCTGCTATATTCTGTGGAATGTCATAGTAGCTTGAAGCCACAACAAATAAACCTCAAGAAAAGTATTTGCAAGCAAAAAGGGAAAGCGATAGTGTCTGTAATAAATCATGAATCAACATTGCATAGAATAGTTAGCATAGCATCACATTTGCTATTCACTGACTAGTTTCAAAAACTGTGTATAATGGTAACAATGTCAGTCCCTAGTTTTACCTTATCTGATCGTTATGACTAGTGACAGCATTGCCAAACTTTTGTAACCTTATTTTAAAACAACTGTTTTCAACAAGTTGAAACAACAGCAGCATATACTTGCTAAGAAGTGTCATCAGATTCATCCACAATTTTCATCCGCAAATAACTTGTAGTTTTATGCTTCATCCACTATAGGGGGCACATAGTATATCATTAAACTTGCATTTTAAAAAATTGTTTCACCATTCATTCTCAAACCAATTTGTCCTTTGTAGAGTCGTGTGGGTATATTTTTGCAAATGTGGGTATTGAGACAAGCCCTTAGTTTGTGGATTACAGGTGTCAATTTTTTTTTTTTTTTTTTTTGCATGTCACATAATTACAACAGTAGGTGGTGACAATGTTTTTAAGTAATTAAATCATTTAGCCAGTTTATTCAAAACAAGCTGATTCATTCAGACAAAAAACATAATTGTCTTTGAGTAAGTTTTGCAATCGTTCAGTCAACCATTTAGATTTTCATTCAGAAATGAAAAAACAAAAACAAAAAACCTTTGCTCAGAGATTGAGTCTCGCAATGCTCCATTCTGCTGTGGCTTTGTTAGAAACTATTTTCAATGGTGGAGCAGAAACAAACTAACTAGCAATATGGTGTCTGTTCATTAAAAAATCAGTGAAGCATATATCTCTGTGACCTTTTTAAATAATTCATATAATTAAGGATATATAGGTGCATCTCAATAAATTAGAATGTCGTGGAAAAGTTCATTTATTTCAGTAATTCAACTCAAATTGTGAAACTCGTGTATTAAACAAATTCAATGCACACAGACTGAAGTGGATTTTTGTGAGCCAAAATCATCACAATTAAAAGAACCAAAGACTTAAACTACTTCAGTCTGTGTGCATTACTGAATGCAATGAACTGCATTTCCATTCATGAATTTTTCAGTGGGTGTTGGGCAGAAACTGAAATTACTATCCTCTCTCCATGCACACTGCTGTCCTGACACAGTTCTTCTGTTTGATCTACAGATCGCAGGCATCGTTCTGTCTCAGATCCTCATTTCTGAGATCCAGAGAGAGATCGAATCCGTCATGTAGAAGCAGCAGACAATCACCTGCAGTGCTGCCAAACTCTCTCACGTTCTGGAGTGATGCTTTCATTCTGCACTGACTGCTCTTACACTTCCAGCACAATTTCCTATCAGTTTCATTTTACGCTGCCTTGGAGCCAGTTCTTATTTATTTGCTGTTTTGGTTTACTTTTTTCCTGTTATTTGATAAAAAAAAATAAAAATAAATAAATAAAAAAAGTTTTGTCTGTAAAGCTTGTGGGATTGTTTATTTCTTCATTACAAATTCAAAAGTCTGGAGGCATATTTGCAAGTTTATTTTTAATGCACACAGCACTGAATAATCACGGCCATTTGCTGCATGCCTACTGTTCGGACTTGATTAACACGTAATGCAAAAAGAAAATCTTTTAAAAGACTTTCCATTTCGTTTATGTCTTGCGACGTAGGAGGAAAAGACCAGACTAACAGTTCAACACTGCTGGAGGAGTGAACCCATTAAACACAAGACTTTGTTCAGTGCAAACTCTTGGGCTGTACTCAGGCTCTCTGATCTGATGTCTATCATTAAATGTGTTAGGAAAGCAGCCTGTAATTAAACCAACAGAGAACAGGCTGTTAACCGTGTAGGGAATGGGGTCTGAATTTAAACATGTAAGGAGTGGGCTCTCTGGATCAGCCGGTCTGTGAGCGGGGAGTTTGGCCGCACTGCGTCTCTCTCGATCAGCATGCATCTAGGGACAAAAACACACAACACCTGCTTCCTCAGAAAGAGTCCAAGAAAATCCCTGCAGGAAAACATTTCTGTCTGAATGAGGCATTTTAAAAAAATATTCACATGCACTTCATTTTATGCACAACCTGTGCAGAACAGGTGGGAGTTTGCGATTTGGAAGAGTTTGGATTTATGAGCACTACATGCTAATGAATGCAACATGTACATTTCTGTTTGAATCTGAATTACACAGAAATACCTGGCATCCACAGACAGTTTGGTTATAATTAGCACATCAACTGACATGACAGTTCATCTTTAATAGGAACCGTGTGGCTTTGTATGGCAGTTTTACTAATTTCTACATAAAAATAACTGTGCACTTCTGTTGTGTGCTTTTGTTCACAACCAATTCAAAGAATGCAGAGAATTTTCACCCATTTTTCTTTTTAAAAGGTATCCCTTTTAAAAAGAAAAATGGGTGAAATTTCTCTGCATCAATGGCTTTTGATTTTTTTTATACTCTTCAGTTAACAAGTTATTTTTTGCACCTTAGAAAAACATCTGTGTTTATAATATCAATTCCCTTAAAATGCCCAAGAGGACAAAACCAGGTTTAAAGGAACATTCCATTAAAATTCAAACTCTGTCAAATGCCGTTTTTGATTTTTCCCAGCCACAACAAACAAAAAATGCATGAAGTTTACTCAAAAAACAAAAACAGATAGATAGATAGATAGAATATAAAATATAAATAAAATATTATTATTATGAACATACCTGTTATGTCAAATAATAGCATTTATTTATTATTGTTATTATTATCTTAAAAGATTTGATCTTAGCTTTTCAAAATGCTAAGTATCTTCTAGATTCTGCCAGAGGTATGTAAACTTAACATACTTTCAATGTAAGTTAAAAGGACAAATTATGGTAATGTGTCTCAAGCTTACACTGTAAGCCTAACAGCTCCTTTAAAGTGCAGTATAAAAGCACAACAGACAACAAATGAGCTATTTGAAAACCATTTTTCACTTAGAGGGGTACACAACGTTTACCTGGCAAATCGTTGGTGTTCTTTGTCTCCAGACTTCATGGCAGCATGAATAAAGAGCTGACTGAAAACATCTCTCTGCAGAAGAACAAATAAATAAAGAGGTTTAGAATGGAAACACTGCTTATCTTATATGTACTGTAGTGCTGCGGTGAAAGACCTGTGCGTCACTGCCCCCTATCTCTACGAAGCGGTCTTTGATGGGTTTGAGCAGCTCCACGACCTGGCTGTAGTTTCCCTGGTCATACTCCAGCAGAGCCTGACACATTGGCAGCCCCACATGCTCGGCTATCTGGAGCTGACGGTTCTCAGCTGGGTCTCTAAAGAAGGAAAAGTGTTGAAAATGGACATTTCTGTCATAATTTATTCATCCTCATGTCATTCCATATACAACAAATATGATGTTTTTGGAGTTTGCCAGCCTCTGGTCACTGTATGTTAACCGCAAAATGAATGTAAACTGATTTTTTATTCAAAAAAATTTATTCAAGAACATTGTATTATTTTATATGAAATATTCAGAAGCTTTATTCATTGTTTAGACAATAGGTTTTCAAACAAAAAGGGTTTGAAAAGGGTTTTTGTCCACAAAAAGACAAGGTTAAAAATAGTGTTAAAAAGATAAATAAATAAATAAATATTATTATTAATAATAATAATATTATAATATTATCATTATTATTATTTAAAATGAAAATTTTATACAATTTAGTAATTATATACAGGTTAAGGGGCCATTCACACAGAATACATTTTTGTGCTGCTTTTCAATTGTTTTTCAATGTAAATATGTGCTAGATGGATCTCGCAATGGATCGCAAAAATTTGAGACGCAGGGCACTGGAACGAAAAAGAAGTGTAAGGTCCAGAGGCTTTTTTTAAAAGTTCAGAAGAGACACTGCAAAAGATGCAAGGCGCAACGGTCAAACACATCTGTCTACTGTGTGTTTCCATCACAAAAATAATGGAAAAGTAGTGCAGTGGAATGGAAAAACATGTTCTGTTTGAATAGCCCCTAATACAGTTTCATTCTGCTTTATAAAACTGTTCGAAATGAAAATTATTTTATTCTATTGATATATTACGCCATAGCTTTGTTTGTTGTTTTTCTTCAGGTTTTGGATAAACCTGAAGAAAAACAACAAACAAAACTCTAACTCTAATGTTAAGCAGAAATAGTGTCAACTTAATAGAAACAATATATTTTCCAGATAATATTTTACACATATTTACAATGTTTTGATTTTTCACAGCATAAATTTCTGTAGTACATGAAAATACATAACTGCCTTTTATATATTTTCTTTTTATATTTTAGGTGGTCTGTTATTTTAGGTGGTCTGGTAATGAAAAACATTGTGCACTTTGTGAAAACACTGCCTTATTTGAACAGATGCTGTGCTGAAAATACAGCTCCCAGAGGATTCTTCTCCATCACGTTATCTTATAAAACACAGCATGCTGACAAGAAATGTATTTTTGTGCTCAGTGATACTTTCGATACACTCTGTGTTCATTCTGTACAACCTTGCTGGATGTTTGTTTTGGCTGCTATGACAAATTGGAATGAATATGCATGCAGCGCATCAGCCTTGAAAACACTAGTCTTCCCAGAGCAGGGAAATTTCTAAGAAATCTCACACGGAGTCTGAAGACACGCTACATTCATCCACAACTCGGCCTCCACAAACTCCCACCCGTGAGCAGAACCTGGCTGTAATGTAATCTCTTGAGTGGGTTATGTAATGTTTGCGGCTCACTTAGCTAGTTCTTGGAGACTCTCCAACAGGCGCTGAGTGGTGGCGGTTTCCTTGCTACCCAGGGAAACCATGAGGAAGTGCAGGTCATTAAAAAGTAACGTGTGGTCTTCTGTATGTGGCTGGGTCACCTGCAGCAGCTCTCGGTAACGGTCCTTCACGCTCACACCTGCAATGACAAACATTTTATACACACAAACAAACAGTTGCACCACTTTGGGTGGATTTCAGTACGAAAACCTGCCTCTTATTCAACCATAATGCAACATGTCCAGTTTCACATCCCAGCTCCCAGTGTTTCTGAACCATGCCTACAGGCAGCTAAACCAGCCAGACAGAGAGGGACGCTTCACTGGCTGCTACCAGCTTCCCTCCAGCTGTCTCAAGGTGCAGTCACGATAGACTTCACACTCCATCCATTTTCATTCATACGCATGCGAATACGAGAGAGCAGAAAGTTCATGTTTGTGAACCAAAGTTCAAGTGAACTCTGTCCTGTGAATTAGCATAGTATAAAAACATTTGAGCTCTTAGATTTATTCATAGAACACAAACTCAAAAGCTGCATGATTTGTAATTTCAGATGCTTTAGAGCGGACTTCAGAGGCTACTTTATTAATAACACAATAGATAATTATAATTTGTTTTCTGAATAAACACATGACTACAGTACATACTGGTTAGTGCTTCTGTAAAATACATTTCATGAAAAGCTTTATAAAAACTGACTATACTTTTCAGCAAAGATCTTAAACGCATCCTTGAAAACAGATCATGATGTCCTGTACTTCAACTATGTCCATAAATAGGCTAAATAAAATGGAACAAGAGCAGTTTTATGTAACGTTAGCCATTTTTCAAACCAGATCACCCTAAGATCAAGAGCAGAAAGATTGAACTCCCCTTTATCTTCCATTTATCTTCTCTGTGGAATGTCACAAATCCTCATGTCCCAAAGGATAAAATATCTTCAAGATGACCTCCTGAACTTCACAGATTGCACTGTAAACGTCTCTACCTGCTACTACATGTTCCACAAGGAAACATGAAGACAAACATGTTTTTTCAAGTCTTTCCAAGGAACTTGACTGCAAAAATAATTTTCTTAATCAGTATTTTTGCTATGTCTAAACTTGAGATGCAAAATTGGGTAATATGTCACAATTTTTTCTTATAAGGCAAACTTGTTTTAATCTTTTTTCTTTGTGTTTTAAGCATAAATCAAGATATTTTTAAAAATATAAATTATATACAGATTAGTATATGTTTTTATTTTATTTTATTATTTTATTTTTTATTGTATTATTTTCAAACAAATTCAGGTCTGTTTCTGTTTAGCAATAGCCCTGTTATTTACAATATAAGCAATGACCACATTTTTAACCCCAGTCATCTGCTGTGTTCAACAGTCTAGTTCTTTACCCAAAATACACTCGTTTTCAAGGTTCAGAAGCATGCCTAACAACATTCAAGTGTTTTTCACATCACATCAGGGCTTTTCAACACACCAGATTCACATATATTCCAGCACAGACTTCAAACACAACCTGCCTTGATTAAACAGTCAAATGCAAATGTGTTCAGCATGCGCTGGCTGTTGATGGAATCCTACAAGAAATAGACTCAACAGACACATTTCTCTGCTCCTACTCAGAGACAGTGAGTTGTATTGTTTTCAATCTCTATTTTGAGACTGGATGATATCTCACCCTCCAGCTCTAGTCTGTAGAGCAGTGAACAAGAGTCTACGACGTCCAGCATGGCTCCAGACTTCACACAGCGCTGAGAAACCTGGAGAAAGGTTTAAAATGTCACATTACCTGTAACTTCAATAGCACATTCATCTCAATTTTCATTCAAATTATTACATTATATAATGGGTTTGACAGGTCATGAAACTAATTCATAGAATGAATAATTCAAATATGTATGGACGATCCTTTACAATCAACAGGTTTGACAATTACAGGTGCATAAAATCAAGTATACAGACGAGAAATCACTATCATTTTAAATCATTTTAAATATAATGGGGTGTATGTATTCTAGAATAGAATGATTTCTGGAATGATTTCATAGAAGAAATTGACTGGTGTGCACAAAGCCCAGACCTGAACACCACTGGGATGAATTTAAACACAGAATGTCAGCCAGGACCTCCTGTCCAACACCACTACATGAAAACCCTGATGCTTGTGTCTGAATGGATGCAAATCTCCAAATTCAAGTTCCAACATATAAATGGAAAACCTTCCAAAAAGTGTGGAAGAAAATACAGCAGCAAAGGGAGGCCCAATTCCAAATTAATATTAAATTTTCAACAGGCACAGATGTGTTCTGGTGGTCACAAACTTCTGGTCATGTAGATTCATAATATGAATATACACTACTTTAACTACTGGGATTTATATAACTGAGCTTTTAAGTTATGTAATGTTTGCTAATGGCTTATGAAAGTTATTACAGAATGTTATCTACATTTTTAACAACTTTCTAAATATAAAATGCTATTCTTAAGAATGCTGTGGATTCACTTGTCTGACTAAATGCACCTGCTGAGATGAATGTAAAAATATTCTGGGACTTACACATCAACCCTCCCATTCAAGATAAAGATTTTACAAAATAAAGAATTATCAGTTATAAAATTACTTTAGACTTTAGTTTCACAGCAGTAAATGAGTGCATGATTCATATAAATTCAAGAGAAAAGATTTTGCCCTGACACCCATATGCTCCTGTCTATATCAGTTCAACTTTCACCAGACTGAATCCGTCGCATTCCATATGGAACACATGACAAGATTCACATTTCTCCCCTGGTGTGACTAATTACATTCACTACATGCCTGCAAGATTTTTCCTACACTTAAAAAATTACTGTGGCGGTACTACAGGTGGTATCAGATGCCACTATCTTTGATATACACAATGTTGTACCATACTGATGTACCTTGGTACTGACGTGGTACTCCAAAGCACTTCAAAGAATACCATGCTGCTACTAACATGATACATAGAAATAAAACATGGTATTAAATTGGAAACCACTGTAGTACCATGCCATTTCTTTGGTAGCAAATATAATGTTAGTGGCATGAGCACAGTAGTCACTGACCTGCTCATCAAAAATCTTCAAAGCTGCCTCATAATTCCCCTTTGGAAGAAAGAAAATAATAAGTCACATATAAATAAATAAAAAAAGATATATAACATAATTAATGTGTGTTATATATATATGTTTAAGTCTTTGGTTCTTTTAATTGTGATGATTTTGGCTCACATTTAACAAAAACCCACTGATTCACTATCTCAACAAATTAGAATACTTCATAAGACCAATAAAAAAAAAAATTTAGTGAATTGTTGGCCTTCTGGAAAGTATGTTCATTTACTGTAAATGTACTCAATACTTGGTAGGGGCTCCTTTTGCTTTAATTACTGCCTCAATTCGGCGTGGCATGGAGGTGATCAGTTTGTGGCACTGCTGAGGTGGTATGGAAGCCCAGGTTTCTTTGACAGTGGCCTTCAGCTCATCTGCATTTTTTGGTCTCTTGTTTCTCATTTTCCTCTTGACAATACCCCATAGATTCTCTATGGGGTTCAGGTCTGGTGAGTTTGCTGGCCAGTCAAGCACACCAACACCATGGTCATTTAACCAACTTTTGGTGCTTTTGGCAGTGTGGGCAGGTGCCAAATCCTGCTGGAAAATGAAATCAGCATCTTTAAAAAGCTGGTCAGCAGAAGGAAGCATGAAGTGCTCCAAAATTTCTTGGTAAACGGGTGCAGTGACTTCAGTTTTCAAAAAACACAATGGACCAACACCAGCAGATGACATTGCACCCCAAATCATCACAGACTGTGGAAACTTAACACTGGACTTCAAGCAACTTGGGCTATGAGCTTCTCCACCCTTCCTCCAGACTCTAGGACCTTGGTTTCCAAATGAAATACAAAACTTGCTCTCATCTGAAAAGAGGACTTTTTTTTAGCCCAGGTAAGACGCCTCTGACGTTGTCTGTGGTTCAGGAGTGGCTTAACAAATTCCTTCACACGTCTGTGTGTGGTGGCTCTTGATGCCTTGACCCCAGCCTCAGTCCATTCCTTGTGAAGTTCACCTAAATTCTTGAATCGATTTTGCTTGACAATCCTCATAAGGCTGCGGTTCTCTCGGTTGGTTGTGCATCTTTTTCTTCCACACTTTTTCCTTCCACTCAACTTTCTGTTAACATACAGCACTCTGTGAACAGCCAGTTTCTTTGGCAATGAATGTTTGTGGCTTACCCTCCTTGTGAAGGGTGTCAATGATTGTCTTCTGGACAACTGTCAGATCAGCAGTCTTCCCCATAATTGTGTAGCCTAGTGAACCAAACTGAGAGACCATTTTGAAGGCTCAGGAAACCTTTGCATGTGTTTTGAGTTGATTAGCTGATTGGCATGTCACCATATTCTAATTTGTTGAGATAGTGAATTGGTGGGTTTTTGTTAAATGTGAGCCAAAATCATCACAATTAAAAGAACCAAAGACTTAAACTACTTGAGTCTGTGTGCATTGAATTTATTTAATACACGAGTTTCACAATTTGAGTTGAATTACTGAAATAAATGAACTTTTCCACGACATTCTAATTTATTGATATGCACCTGTATATATTTGAGATGTTTATAAAGCCTGAGGTTTATAAAGTGAATGGAAAAAAATTTAAATGGCAAAAATAAATATACATTTTTAATATAAACAAAAATATAAATATAAAAATTTAACATAAAAAATAAATAAATATTAAAAAGACAAAATATAAACTAAAATCTTTTCTGCCCAAAGCAAAAAAAAAAAAGAAAGAAAAGAAAATCCTAATTTTTCCACATGAATAAAAGCAACATAGTTTTTTTTTGCCTCATGTTATTAGAATTTTACCTTTTCAATGTGATATAGAGCCCAGTGCCAGTAATTATGACATGCCAGCATGTCACACACCTTTAGGGGAGATATTAAGACATCATATGACCAGAATGTTTATACAATGCACAATATGCTACACACACTGTTTCAAAAAGTTGTTTCAACTTAAAATAATTTGTTACCCTGACTCAAATTTTTTAGTTTAGTCAACTAGAAATTTTAGTTTCCTTTCCATAACTGACCATCCAGTCTTTCTCTGTAGAGGCCATGAACTTCAGTCCCTTGTCCATCTCTGCCTTCATCTCATAGACATGAGCTACAGAGTGGACACTCCATCCGTCCTCAGGAGTCAGAGCCAGGGCCTGCAGGCACAATGAATTACAATAACGGTGCATTAATAAGGAATTTTGATTATATTTTATATAGCAGAAAATACTGTAATAATTACTCAATATAACGGTATTTACCCTGACACCCATACTTAAAATGTTTATTGGTTTAACATTTTAAGTAAAAACAAAAATAAAAAATAGTTTTTAATTAAATTTTCTGTGGGGAACTATAAAATATTCATTGTCCAGTACACTAGACTTTATTGGACTTGTGAAAATGAAATCTGATTATTCCGTTTTTTTCTTTCAACAGTTTTGTATGACAAGCACAGCACATTTACTGTGTCTACTGCATGAAAAAGAGGTTTATCAGATAAAATATTAATACAATCATAATTAATAATGCATGTTTAATAGCTTAATTAGTCGTTTTTTAAATTATAGTGGCATTACATAAGAAAGTAGTGAGTGATAATAATGAACAACATAAACATAATATGCAGTTGAACAAAACTACCTCTTTTGCCATTTTTTCAGCTTCATCATACAAACGAGTCTCAAGAAGCCCAAAGGAATACATCCCTTTAAGATAACTGGAAAAAAAAACATCCAATAAAAATAACATTTTATCTAGAAGAAAATAGTTAAATGTTTAATTTTACATTTAATTTCAGGATATTCTAAAACAGTTTTTGTCATGTGGACCAAGTTGGGTATCTTAGACATGAAGGAAAATTACTTAAAAAAACTAAATATTTATTAAAACAATATTATCAGTTAAACAAAAAACTAGAATTAAATTATTAGAAATAAATATATATTTAATAACAAGTATTGCACAACTCATCACGTGGTAAAATACATCTTAAGGCAGCAGTCAGACTGGCATTAGTGGAGCACGGACGAGCACCTGCCTGTAGAACGGCATATGCGGTTTCCAGTGGGGCAGAACCCTGGCCACTGAGTCCCTCATCTGAGTCTGTTCACCCAGGTAGAAAAATCCATCATGGGCAAACTTCAGTGCCAGCATGTCTGTGGGGTGATCTGCCAGAATACCCTCCCAAACCTCACAGGCCGTGTGCAGGGCTCTGAAACACACCATTTAATCTACTTCATTCATAACAATTCATTTGACATTTACATATTACACCAGTGTTGTTTCAGTAGTATTTATATACTATTATAATATTTATTCATATTTTTAATTAGCTTTTCTTTTTTTATTGTTTTTTTTTTAAATATATTTTTTATATTTCTATTTACCTTTTTTAAAATATAATTTTAGTACTTCAAATTAAACTTATCTCAGCATTACTAATTATTCAATTCTATTTTTTAGGTTTAAGTTTTTCGTTTTATATTTATATTTGACTTCAGCTATATTTCAACTACTGAATATGATTTTTAATTATTTTGATTCCACTCTAATGACAGTCCTTTTCAAATCTGAGATGTATTTTTTACCACACAAAATGTAACAAAAAATATATTAGTCACCTCTGACACCTCTTTTAAAAGTGAGTTTTTGGCATAATACTCTTGGTTTTACTAAAGCAAATTAATTAGTGCTGAGAACAGAAATAATTGGAAAGCTTCTGTACAAAGGCTTCTTTATTCAAGAACTTTACACTTTCATATGACAGTCACACTCTTTTCTGCCCAAGGATACAAGGGAACATGAATCTTAAAAGAACCAATTCATAACTGCTTGTGGGCCAAAGGCAACTTTGCTTAAAATGAATCAGAAAAATACCTCCATTACAAACACAGGCTGCAAAATCATTTTACTGAGTGGGCGAATGTGAAACGTTCATAATGTCACCTGTTGAATGTTCTAGTACACTCACCCTTTAGAGAAGAGCTCCACAGCTTTCACATGGTTCCTCTCTCTGGACGTGAGGTCCTGAGCGTTGGCCAACTCCACGGTCCTCCTCACCGCGCTGGCCAATCTCTCGTCCCGCAGGACTGAACTTCCTGTTCCCACCAGCTCCAGCCCAGTAGAGATCACATGGCCCATCACTGCAGAGAGACTATTGAGGACTTAGGAAAGTCTTGGCTGGCTTGTATCACCGTGAAGAAGTTTATCTTGCGATAATGACCAGCTGAATGCACATTATCACACGTATTACATGGCTACTTACCAAATAAGTATGAAAATTGACATTATTGATTTTGAGATCAAATTACTTGAATATTATGTGAGAAATATTATGTGTGGAATACCACATTTGAAATCCAGAAACCATTTAATACTTACAACCTATTTTATTTATTTATTTATTTTTACAATGGCTTTTAACAGACTATAATGTTCAGTGTTGCAATCACATACCAAAGTCCGGGTCTGCAGCTTTGACGGCTGTAATACAGCCCTCTATTCCTCCCAGTGTCTCATTATTACGCCAGGTCACATACTGATCACCAGAGACAGTAATATTCAGGTTAGTTATACAAATACACAGAGTTATCGGTATCAGCATATGTATATGTACCTGAGACAGTATAGCATCGTATAGTTTACAGGCCTCATTACTGCTGGTAGACAGTGGCAGATCTTCTGATTTCCATGCCTGACAAAACATGCACAACAGAAATGATACACTGTATGAAGTGTAATTGAAATTTGTTGGCCTATTAAGATTGCTTGAATTAGTTTTGTGCCCCCAATGCAATATTAAATGCAATATACTGTGTAGAACAACATGCAAAACACTAACTTTATTTCTTCTAAACAAGATGTAAACTGATCTGCTGTGATATAGAAACTGCTGACAAATCATAAACTGAAACCTATTCTCGTTAACAACTGCAGCTTTTACAATGTACATGTAGTCGTTTTGCATTTATTGTTTGTATTGTTTACAACGTGTATTATGAAGGTTGTATTGTTCACAAAGTTTTTGTCTTCCACTGTTTAGCTGTTTAATAATGTAAACTTAACGAAGTAAACGACAATGAACAGGTAACCAGGGTTCAGCTAACTTTTTTTTAGAGACATTTGTAACGAGTTCGGATTTGCAGTTATTTTTTATCTCGAAAAACCCATAAAAAGTTGCTGCCTAAACTGTTAAACACATGCAGTTACGAATTACATATTGTAACAAACTCCTTCCTTACCTCGCAGTCTCTGAAACTCGACACGTTCATTCTCACAGCCAGAGGTTTACTTCAGCGATGACGGACAGACTCGTGAGCTTCAGCCTTTGAAGTCGGATCTTTCCGATGAATCATTTGAACCGGTTCACAACACCGGTCTGAATGATTCATTCACGAATCGGACTCAATGGTGCTAGCCGTTCTCGAGTAACAATTAAGTAAATAATTGAATCAAGAATTGTCTCTTTCGGACACGTTCGACTCGCATTGTTAACAATATTTTGAGCCAAGATGTGCAAATGAAAATTGTTTTATTGGTTCTAAATAGCACTATGAACTGGCTGAAATAAAATGAACTGGATACATAAAACGACAACAAACGATCCAAAATGTGGAACTAGACTGTTTTAGAGCATAATATGCCAAGATGTCAGGAGACTGTAGGTGATAACGTACAAAAATGCAGCCATTCGTTTTCTGAACCAGTATTTTGAAATGTGAACTATTGAAATGAACTGTTCAAAAGAACCGATTTTCTGAAATGAGTCGGACTTCTCACCGCCATTGTCTTCTCCTGACAGTAAATGTAGTGGCGAAGGGTTAATGGTTACATTGCGCCAACGCGATAATCAGAAGTGGGCTTTTGTGCTGCATAATGCAATTTTTTTTTTGCACGTTTCCTACTTTCAAAGGTCAAGATTTAGTACAGTTTCCTCTGTATATGTATTTTATTATGCATTTTAAAATCTGAAAAGATTTGCTTAATGGATTTTAAAAGATTTAAATAGTGGATTTCCTTTTCCTGAAGCAAACACCAGTAATTACAAAGCTGCAGATGAATAGTGATAAAGTTCTAGGTAAAAACGATACAGACCAACACTGAAATGCTAAATGGATAAATATATATATATATATATATATATATATATATATATATATATATATATATATATATATATATATATATATATAAAATTAACTATGCAAATGATGCAAGGAAGAAGACTAAATCACAATTCATAATAGAAAATAGACTTGTTTTTTTTTTAAAGAGATATTTCAAAATTAATATGTAAATAATACAATCTTAATTGTATTATTCTTAAGAAATCTTAAGAAATGTTGGTCAACTTTCAAAAGCTAACCAACATTTCTTAAGCTAAAAAAAAGCTTGAGTAAATGTGAATAAAGCCTGCACATTAAGTAGTTGAAGTTAAATTAATTGCAGATGTGTGTAGAAAAAAAACAAAAAAACTCTGGATCACAGTGCAGTCTTCATTTGTAACAACTGCATTGTTTTATTGCCTCTGCATACATCCAATACCCTATATGCAAATTAGCAACATGAAGCATTTTCAAGAGCCAACAACATATTTTTAAAAATTAGGATTCATTTACTTTACATATAATACATTTTTCACACACGTTAATAAATATACCATAAAATCTGTCAAACATTTTACAGTCTAAATAACTATCGTTGACCATGTGTACGTTTCCATTCACAGTTATCTGTACTTACAAGGAAAACAAACAAAAAGAAAAAAAAAAAAATCTGTGCCCATCTATACAGCATAACGGTGACTAAAATGAAATGTACACTTAGGAAAAAGGCATGTTCATTTGCAATATCGATGTTTCGAGCATGACTACAAGCTCCCGCTGTTAATCAGCACCGTGGCGGTCGACAGTGCCTAAACGTTTTCATGTGATATAAAACTTTACAAAGACAATTATAAATAACACACTCTGCAAACATAAGAAAACTTTGTGGATGTGAAGAGCTGTTGCATGAGAAGATAAAAAAGGCATGTTACTCCAAACCTGGAGAAAGTGGAAAGTAGACACCAAACCTTGGTGGCAGATAATTAAATGTGAAAATGGGCACCAGTTCTCCATTTGATTTGATACTAAATAAAGTCAGAAAAGCTGTGGGTGCCTTAACTGTTCTTGAAACCACTGACCAACCAACAAAATGCATAATGCATTTGATTGTATATCAATGCATATTGAGTGTGTATATATAAATTCTTATGAATTATCTGCATTGAGGAAGTTTATATACGAATATATACTCCACTGCTTTATGTAAACTATAGTACAAGTATCAGATATTCATGGATTATAAATGATTGTAAACTGATTTTAGGATATATGTGTGGTAACACCACTTGAGACCAACACTGTGCTCCCAGCGTACACCATTATCTCTAATATCAGGTGGCTACTGACAGATTTGAAAATTGCACAATTGCTGATGCTACAAACACTTGTCGGTCGCTGAGGGTGTCTGAGACATTTACAGAAGTCCATCACATGCTTATCTGTTAACCACACCTGAAGACTTCATTCACCTGTTGCAGGTCTGATGCTTATAGTGTGTTATGTTAAATGGGAGAGGAGTGCGAAGTGAGAGAAAACAGCTGTACTTTTTCAGTCAGTAGTCAAGGTAGAAAACACATTATAGCAAATCAAGTCCAAACGTCTCTCGCCCATGAAAACGTAACAGTTGATTGACCAGACGTTCTCTGAAAAACAAGACTGGCTTTTTGTAGGATCATTAGTCTCAGACTTCCTCAACATCAGCAGGATTGATTTGTCCCTTTTCAAGACCAAAAAAAAAAAAACTAATAAAATAAAAATCTGTAAATTGATGCATTCTCCCATTCTGAATGAGAGAACGTCTTGCACAGAACCAATGCCTTGGCTGCTGAGGGACAAAACGCCCTGAGTCGTGCCAGGAGAACTCGTAAACATCATCATCGTGCTCATGAGTGGATTTGTAAACGTGGTTGACATGCCCAATAAATGGAAGGGGAGGTTGACAGACCGATTCCTTCTGCAATTTTTTACACTCCCTGCAGTGAAACTGGGAATCGCTGGCGGTCAGAACCGTTTCGCCATTGTTATGCTAAACCCAGTTGAGGTTGAATCCCTTAGAGAGCATCACCGCCTCCAGGTCTTTATCTTCTTCTTTCTCCCTGAGTCTCTGCTCCTCCAGCAGGGCCACCAGAGAATCTCTTTGCTCGACTACCTCTAACATCTCATTCAGAATCTGTTTCTCCTCCGCAAGTTCCTCCTCACTCTTCAGATGGTCTGCAGAGAGTGAAACATTGATTTAAAAAAAATGCGTATCACTTCTTGGGTTTTACAATATGACCTATACTGGAGAACAAAGTACCATCTACTGCCATGCGTTCTCGCAGTTCCTGTTGCAGTCGACTCTGTCTGTCCTCCAACTCCAGCTCACGAGCACTGCAGAGAGGAAGGAAGAAGTAGGATTGAATGGAAGAAGACAACAAATGACTGTAAAACTATAGAGTTTGTATGAGATAGTTTGAAAAATCTTTGATGTTCAAAGATATTGGATTCCTTGATGCGACACATGGACATCAAGGAACCATCTGCCATTAAAGCACCATAATGTTTGGTTTATGCTTGACAGTTCACACAAACACGAGAGTGTGGATGAGCAGATGCACTTTTAAGCCGTGTGCTTTGAGAAGAACTAAAGCAAACATTAAAAGCACTGTTGGATCTTCTGTTATTTGGCTGATCAGTTGTTTCTGATATTAAACATCTTTCACTGTTATTAAAATTCTGTCTAATAATTATATTATGGTTGCTAAATGGCCAATTTTAAAATTCTTTACTATTTTGTCTAAATTAATTTAAATAAAGTTTAAAATAAAACAATTTAAGTGCTACAGGTGAATTCAGGCATCATAACCTTAAAATGCACATTATGAAATTTTATTTCGAGATTTGCTAAGGATTACATTTTAAAGTCTTATTAAATAACAAGTGTATTAAAGATTCTACATTTGGAAAAATCTAAAAGGAAAAATAGAGGAAACAAGCACATATCCAATAATGACCAACTGAACTTAGAGATGATGACAAACGTGATACAGCCTATAACTGCAAAACTGTTAATATCTCCCTATGGAGAGCCCACAAACAGTTTTTCTTTTCTTGACGAAACTGTCCCTTTGTAATTTGGGTTTTACTGATGAAACTGTCCTTTTGCCTGAATGTATGGGCCATTTGGTGCTCATCTTTGCAAACAAAGATACACAGTTGATTGCATCTGAGGCACAGTCACTATGTAATTGCATCTCATAGCCACACAATGTAAATAGAACAAAACAGAATCAAATAAATGCATCTGGTATAATCTTCAGCACCATGTCATTGCCTACAGCGAATTTGCCTGTTAGAGACCATCAGTTCTTGTTTAAAAAGACTAATCATTTGTTCCTTCTGTACAATGAATAAAAACATCCAGACTCCAGACAATACACTTGAGTTTGTTAATATTACATTTGAGGGGTTCATTTTTTTCAAAATTAACAACAACAAAAAAAAAGATTTAAAAAATAATTAAGATTTACATGCATGAACACGAAAATTCTTATTTTAAACAAATTTTGTACAATTTAAAAAAATAAAATTTCATAAAATTATTACAAATGTGAAAGTCAAAACACCCTAATCCTAAAAACTTCTAGCCGGATCAGCAAATATTTCTTCCCACGTTCAGCTGTTGTTTTGAAGAACAGTGTAATGGAAAATGAGTTAATAAATAATAGTCAAAAATAAATAAATAAATAAATAAAATTAGCTCTGATTTATTTTATATAGTTCGAAAAAAAGTTCTTAATGTAGATAGGCTAAAAAAAAAAAAAGAAAGTCAAAATTAAAGAGCATTAAGAAAAAAACTAAAAGCATTAAGAAATGGGCACTGAAGCTTAAATTGGGTGTCTACTCACAATATCATCAGCTCCGATTCATAGCGCACCAAGGCATTCTTCTCTTGGACCAGTTTAAACCATTCCTGCATCAGCTTTGGATCGTCCTTTTTACCCATTCCTGTAAGAAGCACAATGGAGAAGCATGAGGAACCTGGCAGTTAACCACTCGCAGACGCACAGACCTGACACAGACACCCACACAGCAAATGCAATGACAGCCAAGCCAGGATGTCTTTGTCAGGGCAAGAGTAGGGTGGGAATGTGGAAGACCATGATGAGGTTGAGCCTGCCGGGTTCACAGAGGATGGCGTGGAGGTACGGCTTCTGATTGGACAGCATATCGTGATCAATGCTGATCAGACTGGACTTCTGAGGCATTTGGTCTTTTTCAAGGCAGTGGATATTGCTTCAAACTTTAAAACCTTCTTTTGCAGGACTACGTTTATTAATTATGAAAGCTACCCAAAAATCCAAGGGAATGGCACAGGTATATGTCGAAAAGTCTGAACATCTAAATTTGTCTAAACTTGGTTTTACCTGTGTGGGTCCATAGCTTGCTCCAAGGAGGTTTCCTCCAAAAATTATGCAAGTTACCCAACTGTATACCATTTTAGCCCAATGCCATGGCAATAATTATGGTATATCATAAAGAAATGCTCCAGTTTCATTACAAGTTCAGCTCTACTGACAGCAATGGTGGTGGTGGCAAAGTGTTGATTACCACAAGAAATAATTTTGACTCTTCTCTCAGAAAGCATTGTATCTTTACTAAAGAACTTTGCTAAATATTATTTCTTACAAATATATAAATATAAATAAGTATAAATAACACGCATGACAGTTCAAAAGTTTTTTTGTTTTTGTTTGTTTGTTTTTAAAGAAATTTTTATTCAACTAGTATACATTAAATTCATCAAAACTGACCACAAAGAAATAATGTTATACATGATTTCTATTTCAAATAAATGCTGTTATTTTTGAATTTATTAAAAAATAAATAAATAAATAAATCTGGATTTAGCTTTTTTTAAAAAAAAAAAAATTAAATTAAAATAATAAAATACATAATAAAATATATATTATTATTATAAATACAAATCTACATTTTGTATATATGAATAATTATACACAGTTATATGAAATATATAAAACAATTATATGTAAATATATTGCTAAAGAACTATAAATATATATAAATAAGAATATATATAAATAATGAAATTACTCAAATAATTGCAATAATATTTTTATTAACAAAAAGTTTTTTCTCTAGATAAATAGTCATGTATCATAATATTGGATTCATTCTACACAGAAACGGGTATCACACTGGCTTTTTAACGGGTTTAAAATGGCTTTGAACTTTAATGTTAATTTTATTGTCCCATTTACCCACTGTAAGTGCCTTAACACAACCACAATTTTTGCTTGTTATGAAAACAAAAAGGACAAGTCAAAATAATTTTCTGTGGTAATCAACATTATGCAGCAAAAGCTTGCAGATATAACTTGGACTGAACCTGGAACATTCCTTTAAAAAGCACTCTGGGTTGAGCTCATGACTCAACACTCTTTACCTGCAGTGTAGTTAGACGTTCCTCTAACGTATTGCATGAGGTAAAAAGCCTCATGGCGTGTGCTGAAGTCCATGATCAATGCAGAATACTGTCAACCGGCTGTATGTGGGAACAACTGTACATGTCAGCCCATGCTAGTACAGTCCCAGATGTCTATGAAAACCCCATCTCCCATCCTTACACGCACATACATAAACACACGAGTGAAGCCAAGCGCCGAGATGAGCCATCACACGGCAAACCTAGATGGAGCGTGACGTACTTAGCTGACGGAGAGGCGGCTCTTGCAACACAAAAGGGAAAAAGACAGTACACACATAAATCGAACGGCTGTGCTCGCGGTTGCTGGCCTTGACTGTTTTAAACACACAGAGGCAAAGTAGAGGTCCTCAGACATAAAAACAGTGAGAGACAGGGACAACAGAGGACAGGGAGGCTAAACTTATCCAGTGGGACGCACTGTGAGTGGCCTCCCCCACACTCAGCCCCATGCTTTTCCCAAGAGGAACAGAGAAAGAAGAACCACAGTTAGAACAGTCGTAGAACAGCCACGCTAACGTCATGCCAAAAGGGCACTGTTATACACAGGCATAGTTACACACCAGATTACAAACGGACAAAAACACATGTTGCCAAACTTTTGTATTTTGTGCTACTGCATTTAAAGTCAACATGAAATGTCTTACGCTACCATTTTACTTCTATATTGTTATACTTCAACAAGAAATTAATTGGGAAAACTCATAGTATATAATATCAAATATATTATATCTTACGGCATATATAGTATAAATATTAAGTAAAAAACAAATTGGTAACCTAATATAGTAAACCAAAATAGTATAGTAATAGCAATTATTTTATACCATTTCATGTTAATGCCATATGCAACATATACATATATACATATATATATATATATATATACATATATATATATACACACACACATATATATATATATATATATACACATATATATATATACACACACACATACACATACATACAGACATACATACAGGTGCATCTCAATAAATTAGAATGTCGTGGAAAAGTTAATTTATTTCAGTAATTCAACTCAAACTCGTGTATTAAATAAATTCAGTACACACAGACTGAAGTAGTTTAAGTCTTTAGTTCTTTTAATTGTGATGATTTTGGCTCACATTTAACAAAAACCCACCAATTCACTATCTCAACAAATTAGAATACTTCATAAGACCAATAAAAAAAAACATTTTTAGTGAATTGTTGGCCTTCTGGAAAGTATGTTCATTTACTGTATATGTACTCAATACTTGGTAGGGGCTCCTTTTGCTTTAATTACTGCCTCAATTCGGCGTGGCATGGAGGTGATCAGTTTGTGGCACTGCTGAGGTGGTATGGAAGCCCAGGTTTCTTTGACAGTGGCCTTCAGCTCATCTGCATTTTTTTTTTATCTCGTTTCTCATTTTCCTCTTGACAATACCCCATATATTCTCTATGGGGTTCAGGTCTGGTGAGTTTGCTGGCCAGTCAAGCACACCAACACCATGGTCATTTAACAAACTTTTGGTGCTTTTGGCAGTGTGGGCAGGTGCCAAATCCTGCTGGAAAAGGAAATCAGCATCTTTAAAAAGCTGGTCAACAGAAGGAAGCATGAAGTGCTCCAAAATTTCTTGGTAAATGGGTGCAGTGACTTTGGTTTTCAAAAAACACAATAGACCAACACCAGAAGATGACATTGCACCCTAAATCATCACAGACTGTGGAAACTTAACACTGGACTTCGAACAACTTGGGCTATGAGCTTCTCCACCCTTCCTCCAGACTCTAGGACCTTGGTTTCCAAACGAAATACAAAACTTGCTCTCATCTGAAAAGAGTACTTTGGACCACTGGGCAACAGTACAGTTCTTCTTCTCCTTAGCCCAGGTAAGATGCCTCTGACGTTGTCTGTGGTTCAGGAGTGGCTTAACAAGAGGAATACGACAACTGTAGCCAAATTCCTTGACACGTCTGTGTGTGGTGGCTCTTGATGCCTTGACCCCAGCCTCAGTCCATTCCTTGTGAAGTTCACCCAAATTCTTGAATCGATTTTGCTTGACAATCCTCATAAGGCTGCGGTTCTCTCGGTTGGTTGTGCATCTTTTTCTTCCACACTTTTTCCTTCCACTCAACTTTCTGTTAACATACAGCACTCTGTGAACAGCCAGTTTCTTTGGCAATGAATGTTTGTGGCTTACCCTCCTTGTGAAGGGTGTCAATGATTGTCTTCTGGACAACTGTCAGATCAGCAGTCTTCCCCATAATTGTGTAGCCTAGTGAACCAAACTGAGAGACCATTTTGAAGGCTCAGGAAACCTTTGCAGGTGTTTTGAGTTGATTAGCTGATTGGCATGTCACCATATTCTAATTTGTTGAGATAGTGAATTGGTGGGTTTTTGTTAAATGTGAGCCAAAATCATCACAATTAAAAGAACCAAAGACTTAAACTACTTCAGTCTGTGTGCATTGAATTTATTTAATGCACGAGTTTCACAATTTGAGTTGAATTACTGAAATAAATGTTGCATATGGCATTAAAATGAAAACTAATATTGCCTACTGAAGTTCTTTAAAAATGCATTTCTTACAAACAGACAATCCATCAGCTTAATAGCTAATCTGGGCAATATTATATTCCCCAACATATATATTTTTATTTTTTTTTTGAATAACATACACATTAACACCAGTCTGAGTATGAAAAAAATAAATAAATAACAAATAAAACAAAATTAAACAAAACAAAACAAAACAGAGTCAGTTCATGTTGACTTTAAATTTTAATGTAATGGTATGACAAAGACATAAAAAGGACTACCAAGTTTGGAGACCTCACTTTCCTATTGTGTTCCTCTTACACATGCTATCCTTCATAACAAATCATCAGTGTTATGGAAACATGAACACAGTGAATATAGTCTATGGATTACTATGATACAGCTCTGTAAAGGAGCTGTGAGGCTGGGACAGATAAAACGCTGACAGTTTTAGAACTCGGTAAGAGCAAACGACAATCATGCTGTTATTTAAATTCACACTTAGAGTCAGCAGAGCAGTTTCCCCCAAAAAGCACACCAATAATCTGTGTCATCATCTCAGGTCTGCTCTAATATACTAATTAAAACCACATTTCATGCTATGCTCATCCTCTTTAGAAAGTCTAAAATATATATAAAATAAACATATAACCTTGATGGGCCTAAATTATGCTTATGGGCTTACTGCTGAGGGCTGGATGATATTCCAAACTTTTACCACATATTCAATTTTTTTGTTGCTGAAATAGAATTTTCATATATTTTTTAATGTGCGCAAATCTCATTAAGTCACCTCAATCTTTTGTTTTTCTTTTATATTTCCTGGTTCAATTGACTGAACAGTTAATTTGGGTCAACTGTTCATGCAAAACCTTGCATGGCACATTACACGTTTTAAAATGTAATGCATAATACTGCTTTTTATTGCAATGAATTATGTTGGTGCATATAAATAAAATGAAAATTTTACTTCTTGCTTAAACATTTTGAATCTACTTGGCAACTACATAAATAAAATCTGCTACATCTGTTACAGATAGCTACATCTGACAGATTGCTGAAGCATTTTGGATTTGTGCTGCTACAGTTTATTGGCACACTTTTAGTTTCCAAACTATCATTAAAACCAAAACTAAATATAATGCCAGGACCATTTGCAAACAAGAAATTTGGCAAAAATTGTGTTAAGAATTTTTTTTTTTTTTTTAAGATAGAAATAATTGTAATTATTAATGCCACTAAATTAAAAGAAAAAAAAAAACGCTTTGTGATACTAAATCAAATCAAATACCAAAATATAATAATCTATTATATAAAATATTAATAAAATATATTTAAATATTACAATACACATAAAAAATTAAATACAATAAAATATCAGTCTTGTAACATTTCACAGCAAATGCATAATTTGAGATATGAATTGAATACTGGCAAAAGGCTGAAAAATATCGTCCAGCCCTACTACTGCTACAAATTTGTATTTGTACATCAGAAGCACTGACACAATCTGCTGGGGGAAATCCACTAAGCCTGGACACACATGGGCAGGGGAGTGGAGTAGACTTTGTAGTTGAAGGGCAAAAGCAATACTCCACAGGTCCAGTGGATTGTCAAAGTGATGCCGCTGGCCATTTTGTTATGGTAACACATCTGGCCGGCGGCAAACATGACGGGGTTTACGTTACCTTCAGGGGCACAGCAGGGGCAGAGGTACAGGGCTCTTCGGCGAGGGGTCCCGACATAGGGCTCAACTTCCACAACACAGGAAAGGAATGTGAGAGAGAGAGAGAGAGAGAGAGATAGCAGAGAGAGAGAGAGAGAGAGAGAGAGAGTAAGCAGGTGGAGGTAAGTGGTGGAGGTGACAGAAGGGTGAAATCAAGAAAGAGGAGAGAAAGAAGGTGATGTGGAAGAGAAAAAAAGTGAGGAGCGAAATCAAAAAGAGAAAGAACTCTGGGGAGAAACTGAAAGAAGCAGTGTGATGCAACATATTGGGAGGAAATGACACGGGACAGAGCGCAAACATGAATGAACTGAGGAAGAGAGGTAAAATATCACGCTACTCTTTGAACTTTTTCTTCTGCGCACTACTGAGGGCAAATAAGTGAGACTTGAGAGCAAACCTAATGTCCGCATGGGATACATCAAAGAAGTACAGTATGCAGCTGTAGCTCTCCTGAAAAAGGGGTCTAGAAAATTTGGATTTTAAGAGCTAAGGTTGAATTATTATATCATCTTTGGCAATGTTCCTGGATTTCTCAATCCTCTCACTACGTCTGATGTGGAAATCAGCAATCTATATGGCGGGCGTCAAACCTCTAGACAAAAAAGCGTCAAATGAACATCAGAAGAATGATTGGCACCAGAGTAAATGATTTCGCCAGTGATGCATGGGAGCAAATTAAAAGGCAGATCCTTGTACAATTCTTTGCGCTCTGCAAAGCTGGGATGAAAAACTGGTCTTTAAAATGCTAAAAACAATTGGATGAGATGTCTGGTAATTCACAAGAAGGGACTATAACAGAGCAGCTTGTCAACGCAACCCTCGAAAGCTCTATTGCAACCTTGTTTGCATTCAGAAGTGGCTGAAACTAATCAGCACTAATACAACATAGGGCCAGATTTACAGTTTGTGCCAGTGCAAATCTTTTTTTGGCATTAAAATAGTACTGTCAGGATTTACTAAAGATGCGCAGTGAAGAATTAGCGCTGAAAAGGCGTGGACACAGCTATTTGCGCCTGACCTTATTGAATATGCATTTGTAGGAGTTTCCCTTTCAGACACAAAATTTATGGGAGGAGAGTATTAAAATGAATCATGCAACACAATTTACTAATGTTTGCACTCATCAAATTACTGGTATTTGCGCCATTATTTAACGCCCAAAAAAGCAAGTCTTAAAGCAGGCAGTAATTTGCACTGCTCTTGGTAGATTGCGCTGGTCATTATGGAAATGATCTGGCTGCATCTGTGTTCTTTAAAGTGCGCATTGTCAGTAGATCACGTGCAGAATTTTACCCTCCCATCAGCGGTTTTATGGAATTGCGCTCTAACGCTAATTTGCCCTGTTTAGTAAATCTGGCCCATAGACTTCTGTGAAGACTGAGGATGTATTCAGATTCCTATTCTATGTGAGCGACCCCTATTCTGACCTCATCAACACAAAAAGCAAATGGGGTATTTCATTGAAAGGATCTGTTTCAGTCTAACATGCATTGAGTACTCCATCTTAAACCGCATCATCTCATATCGCTGGCTCATCCTCTGCAATTATGGGAAGAATCAGGGAACTAATTATCCATGAAAAGCAACAATCTCACATTCTTATGCAGACATGCATGGAAACGACCCACGGGAAACAGGCCATAAACAAACGCACACTGATGCAAAGTTACACAGAAATCAACAAAAGCTTTCTGAAGTTTTTTTTAATTGGCTACAAAAATGGGGACAACTATATTGTTTTGGATATGACAACCAAGTTTTCCTGCCAAGAGATGGCTTGGGCTTCAGAACGCTGACAGTAATTATGCAAAGTGTTTTTTGAGCTCAGATTACAAGAAATCCACCAACTGTTAGCAGGTCTGCCACCAACTAGGTTGTAATGAAAAAACTCACTTTTACAGGAAAATCAAGTCAAGCAAACAGCATACATATTAGCCACTAATCTCTGTGCAACTGTTACAAAAATGAAAGAAAATGTAGCCACAAAAAGCAATTATGGGGTTGCAGCATTAAAATGCCAAACAGAAGTCTTACAAACTTTAGTGAATTTAGCTTGCTTTTGGATTTCAAATGCTTTTTCCATCAACGTCTTGAGACAATTTACCAGAACATTTATTAAATGTGACTATGTTGTACTTACCTGAGTTTCTCAATTAAACAATTGTTGATAAATACTCTTAGTATTTGTAAAGACTAACCTTCCAATAACTTTCTGGCATGCTACGTTTAAGAAACATCTTGTTGCATTGAAAAAGATTCATAAGATGGATTAAACAATGCCTCAACGTCCTTTAAAAACAATGGGTAATTTATACACCATCACAAACGGCGCTCCACGCTATCTCCTGTCTGTGTGGGTGATCTCGGCAAACTCTGAAACTTCACAGCGTGATCAACGAAGCACCACAAGACAATACACTCATTCAAACACAGCGTGAGATATAAGGTTAGGGAACACAGTGAAGATGAACCACACATGATGGGATCAATTGCAATGAGGAATGATGCACTGAACACTGGGATCTCTCGGGGCCCGGGGCCCCTATGCAACTGAGCAGGTATGGGAGGAAAATATGAAAGCTAATGTGCTGGCGGGTAAAGCAGATAGCCATCGGCATCTACAAAAGGCTAGAGGGGAGGGGCTTAATCAGGATTGCAAGCTAGCTACATTTATTTGACTGTTTAAGGATTTCGGATTTCAGACGCTGCTGTATATTAATGGCACATTTTTAGTTTGCAAACTAAGATTAAAACTAAAAGCAAGGGGCCATTTGCAAGTGAGCAATTTTGGGGCAAAAACTTTGTTGGGATATAATACATTTTTGGTTTGATTCTAATGATTGTCACTAAAAAAAAAAAAAAAAAAAGACAAAACTAAAATACATTAAATTATTATATAAAATGTTTATATATTTGTAAAATATATTAATATATTTAAATAACTAGGTTAAAAAAATTATACAATCATTAGAATATATATTAAAATATAAATAACTAATAATAATTCATTCTTAAAATAAAAATATAAAATAAATCAGAAATAAAATAAAAAACACTATTTAAAATACAACTATAAACATTTCGTAAAATACATAAATTGCATAAAGTGAATTAACATTAAGCAGGATAAAATGAGAGAGTATTTAGGCAGAGGAAAAACTCAGTAAGTACAGGGGGAAAAGAGAATGCGCCAGATGTTAGTCCTTTTCAAGCAACAGATTTGAAATACATACCGCCCAGATGCAAATCCAGGATCTCACTGTAATTAGACTCTCCCCAATAGTCTATAATAAGGATATATTAGAAACATGTTACTCCACACACAGGCACAGCCAGTAGCTTCAAGTCATGCATATGTTGCACACAAACACACACGCTCACACAGTAAGGTATACCGAATACACACTCATCACACTTGTTATTTGGCATGTAAACACAGTTAATTGCATTTATATTGCATGTCCTGTAATGGTAGATGAGCACATAGATTTGTTGCACTGCTGTGTTCTGCCACAAGGGACACAACAACTCTGGAGTGCGAGTAGTTTTTTTTCCCCATCTAAAACCCTTGTTTTATCACTTGTCTACCTATCTTTTCATCTAGAGTATATCTAAAACTCCTGTTATTTAATGTATATCAGGCAATTTAACCCTAAATACTACAAATAATCTGTACGGCCTGTGAATATATGTTATGCTAAACAACAAAACACGAATATAGCGTTTAGCAAATGATGTACAAGTGCTTTAGGATTCACAACATGTAACGATATAGATTCAAAACCAAAGAAACAGCCTATAATACTGTTAGATCCTCCATCGTTACAGTGGCTCACATCCAGTGAGGCAGCATACAAATCTATGTTTGGCGTGATCGGACTGACGGGGCATGCAGTTGAGACACACGTGAGGAGAGACCAGGAGAGACGATGTTCTGCATGAGAATGGCACGATACGCTGAGATGACTACAACAACTACTAGAGTTATCACCATGGATACCTGAGCGCCTCTTACGCTGTTTTGGACTAACACTAGAACCTTTATACAACCCTTAGAGAGAGTAAAGGATAAAAAGAGATTAAGAAACACTAGATATAAAATATGGGATGGAGAGGAGAGGGGGAGGTGAGAGAGGAGGCAATAATTCATAATTCTTCTTCTACTGCCTATAATTACCATGTTGCCTGGAAATCACGAATTAACTTCATAAATTTTAATTTGTTACAGCTACAGCTACTTGATTTTGTTAATATTACCTGTTCACATTTTGCAACAGGAAACCATTTTCTTTTAATTCAATAATGGAAAAGATTCTAGTAATTCTCTCAGCTGTTACTGTAGTACCCATCAAAAGGAAAATCCAAATTTTTGATAGCTTGTCATGTGCAATTTAATGCAGAAAACACATATAAGAACAGCCATGATACTGTCAAAACATTTATTTTGCAATACCTATATTTGATTTATTAGAAGCATTTTATATATATATATATATATATATATATATATATATATATATATATATATATATAAATAAATATAAATTATATGTATATATACACACATATTTACATTTTCAAATAAAGACTAAGACTAAAGTATATCTAGTGAATAAGGATTTTTTTTTAAAAATATTTTACAGAGATTGCAGGGGCAGATCCAATTGTATGTCAGGTACAAATCCTTGGACTTAGTAAATTTAAATAATTTTTTAAATGTAAATTGTGTCCAAGAAAACGAAAAAATGCCTTGAGATTCGCTTGCAGCTCAACCGGAGAGCTCAAAAAGCGATTCTGGCATATAAATAATTTAGAGCTGAGCATAACTAGAAAGAAAGATATTCACTACAAAAATGTCTATGACTTTTTAATGACTTTTAATGTTTTAATAAATATCATTGCCTATTCCAGGCCTGGAAATCACAACTTAAAAATTCCCTGACATTTCCAGGTTTTCCGTAACCACAGTAACTCTGAATGTAATGCTAATGTTATGTCTATGTGGAGCCTGGTGTCACAAAATTAGTAATAAGATAAAAGCTTCAAGCAACATTCGTACATTAAAAAGAAAATAGGCATCACATTACTATGCATCAGAATATTAACTAACCCAAGTAAAAGAAACAGCTTTTAATCACAAGGCAAATAATGCATAAACATCATTTTACATCATTTTTAAGTCTGAACTGTAGTTTGAAGCTCACATCTAGAAACAACAGCAAGCAGTGCTCTGACCTAAAGGTCAAAGTATAACTACATAGAAAAGCATGAGTTATGAAGATCTGCTCTAAGGCTTCATCCTTTCAGCAGTGCATCTGAGGAATAAACTGAGACTGAAAGAGAGAAATACCTGCTTCCCCTCGCAAAGCCTTTTCTACGGCGACACCTCGCTCCTCTAACTGCCTCTGTTTCTCTTCCACCTGCTCCAGCTGCCTCTGAATGATCTGAGGAATCACAAAGCAGCTTCTAGTTAATTTTTTAATTTCACACTCCATTCTTCTGCATGGTGATGGCTGAAATTCAACTTTCTGACAATCTCATGCGAAAAAGTCATTAGTATGCCTTCACCTGGGCTCTGTGGAGTCTTTTGAGCTCCTCTTGCTTGGCCTGCCTCCGTGCAGCTTTCTGTACTCTTCTTGTCAACTTGGCATTGAGTTCCTCCTCTGTGTATGTTTTCTGCAATAGGAAATTAAAAATCAGATTCAGCGCTCCTTTAACCTGTGTCCAGGTTAGTTGTAGATGGATCCTTGTCTGGCATCTCATGGATGTCTACGGCAGGGGTTTGTGTAATAGAAGACTACAGCAGAGTCTAAAATAAAGCCTAATGTCAAAGCTAGGTAACTACTACAACAGACTGAAATACTTCTGACTTACAATTCTAAAGCACTTCTAGATGCGATTTTGGCAGTATAATCAAGTCATTATAATCAAGTATATAACAGTACAAGTTAACTTTATCACAACAATGGTACTGTGTGTGTATTTTTGCTGGAAATTCAACAAATAATTAAACACTTAAGTTTATATAAAATACTCCATTCTTACAAAAAAAAAACAAACAAAAAAAAAACACGATTCATACATTTACAACAACTGAAATTAACAAAAAAATCCTCAAAACAATAATACTAAAAAAAAGACTTAAGCTTTACATTTGCAGACTAGATAGATAGATAGACAGACAGACAGAGACAGATAGATAGATAGATAGATAGATAGATAGATAGATAGATAGATAGATAGATAGAGCTGTCTTTGTGTATTTCATTGGTATATTGCACAGACCCAATAACTTTTAACAAAGTGTAAGATAGACAGAAAAAAATATTGACTGGAGATGCTTCAAGAAAGTCTAGCAGAAGCTTTGAAACAAGAAAAACAAGTTGCATGTAAACCAGTGAGGTACACAGTATAGAAAACAGTACACGGGCAAACAGCCAGAAAGCCTTTTGAGAATGTCATGTGATGCAGTTACATCCTCCAGCAGAAAGGGGGCACTTTAGCCTTCACCATGCTGCCGAAAACGGTTAGTAATACAATAAAGCAAACATGTTTGGACCAACAATAAGGGGTTAGGCATGACGGTGTGATATGACATGCGTAAAACGGGAAGACCAATGGGAATGAATGAACACACTACCTTTGTGGCATACGATCTCTTGAACGCCAATGCATGAGGTACATAAACAGACTTAGAAAAATAAATTAAAAAAGAAAACAAACAAAACAAATATTATGCGATTAGATGGGTTAATGTACAATTAAACAAAATCAGGATTCTACGCCAACACACAAACACAAGACTTAACATTTAAGGACGCTGTGATGAGTGCAAAAGTACAAATTAATGTGACTGTGTTTTGTGCAACACAATTATACTCGGGGTCCAAAATTAACACCCGCCAGCCAAAATTCTTCTCATGTGGCAACAGACAGCACATTAAATATTCATCAACAAAACTAGTAAGAAAAGGTAAAATTTTCCAAACATTTTCACCCATCATTTGCAAGTGTGGCAAAAAGTTAATTTTGGACCTTTTGGACTAAAAGATTACTCTAAAAGATTTGCTAGATGGTAAGAGTACATACTAAAACATTACTGCATCAGTGACTAAACCAAAGGCAAATTTGTCTTGAAAAAACAACAACAACTAAATTAAAATAATTTAAAAAAAAAAAAAGAATAATAATAATAATCTGGACAAACAGAATAATAATAAAAAAAAAAAAAAAAAAAAAAACACAAACTACCTGTCACGAAACAGCTTCATATCCACAACTAGGCTAGTTATGAAAGTCAAACAAACACTGCACTCTAAAAGTGCCTACTATTAATTTTTATTTTTTTCTATGAATTCTGGTGGACACTGAGTTTTTGTTCTTCTACACTTCTAGCCCCAGTCTCTCTCTATTCACCTTCACACAAACACAACAATGCTAAATATACTTAATTTCTTACAGGTTATGAATGAAACAGAATGCTGTAAAATATTTTTAATACATTTAAACATGGTTTTACTGGTTTGTTGGCATAGTGTTGCATTCATGTTCTGTCTGAAACCCAGTAGCTTCTAGCTGCTGTTCAATACATCACTGAAATACCTCTTCCTCTTTTCCTTTCTCCTGTTCCACATCCTTCATTTTCACAATTTTTTCTGTGACTCTTCTTTCATTCTCTCTCTCTTTTGACCTTTCCTTGCCCTTCTCTGTTACTCGTTTTCCTTTTTCCTTTGCCCTGTTCTTATCCTTCTCTTTGGATTTCTCCTCTTTAATTGCCTCTTTTTTCAAATCTGATACCAAGTCAAAGAGGTCCACATGGCGCTGAGAAGAGTAAAACATTTTATTAAAATTCGAGACTCTCCAGAAAAAAAATATTTGACTCGAATGAAAAAAATTAAAATAAATATTCTTTAAATATTATATACTTACATCACCCTTGGACTTCTGAGAGGATCTTTCCAGTACATCGTCATAGGAGAGATCAGAGTCCTCAGAAAAGCTGAGATTTCTCCTCAGACGTAAATCTACATCAGTAAATTACAGAGAAATTTGCATAAGTAAATCAGTTGAAAGAGACTTTGAGAAAACGTATAAGTTAAACTAAACTTGGCAAAATTCTGCAAGATTTTAACATAACTCATGAGGGTCTGAAGTGAGCCATCTCACTGGTCAGCATTTTCACAGGCACACTCCAGCCATGAAGGCTGCTCCAAAAGGTAGGCAATTTAATGATGCCTCTTAAGATACCTTGTACTGACCGAATTCTACGATAGCATCACATATACCTTTTGTGGAAAAGGGAAACCCAGAATGCACTGCGACAATTAAAGGAAACACATAAATCCTAATTTGTGGATGAGGCAAGATATTGATTATAGAGAAACAAATTATTCAACCAACACCATGAAGTATTAATAATCATGGCTTAATGTATATTTAAAAAATAATATTTTACACAATATAATAATATTTTACACATTATCTTATACCAACAGTGAACTCCACTGAACTCAATTGCAAGTTGAATCCACCATGTGGAGTGTTCCAAAATAGTCACTAATTAGTTTGATGAAGGTTATGATGCTACTTTGGAAAGGAGCTGCCTATTTAGGATTCATACTAGACTTTGGAACAGTGATAGCATAGACAAGAATGAATTCTGACAAAATGGTGAGTCGTTCAAATGAAAAAATTCCAGCTGACCTGAGGACCTGTCCAGAGGTGATTCTTTCTTCTTCCCTGAGTCTGCAGTTGTAGAACTTGAAGGTGTGCTTGGGCATGACTTGTCGTCTTTCTTCTTTTTGTCCTTCTTGTAGCCAGAGAACACCGTCTTCCACAGGGACTTGTGTTTGGGTGGAGTCTCTTCTGTGCCAGACAGCCTTTCATTTTTAGCTTTCTTTTCTTTTTTGTTCTTGCGTGGAGAAAACAGTGAGCTGCGCTTCTTGCTTTTCCCCCCTGTTGAGCTTTCTGAAGATGTGACGGAACTGTCCAAGTTCTTACTGGTCGGTGTGGTGAAGAAACGCTCAGGTAGTGTGTCTGTCTGCTTTTTGGACTCCAAAGCCTTCATTGTAGAGTCCTTGGGTATGTTTGATTGCTTTTTGCTTTTCCCTGTTGTCTCAGGAACATTCCAGGCTACTTTTGCCACAGCACCCTTGGCAGCATCTGATTCTTTCATCTTAGTAAGCTGCTTGGCCATGGCGTCCTTCAGAGCTTGGCTCTTCACAGACTTTTCCCGTGCCCTCATTCGCTCTTCTGCGATCTCCTTGGCTTCGGGAGAAAAATGTTGGGGACCCTTTGCTGTCCGGGAAACGTTGGGCTTGCCATTTTCCATTGCCAGTGCCAAGTGCAAAGGCGGTTTCTCTCTGTTGACCTTGCTGGTTGGCGGGATGTAACATTTTTCCAGACCACTTGTGTCCGGAGTGCGGTCATCGTACGTGTCTTCAACGTCGTCTGCAAATGGTATCTCGTCTACACACTCCACAAAAGACTTTCTCACTTCTTCACGGCGTGGTTTATTTGGTTCCTTTACCCTCATAACAACAGGTGGGTTAGTTCTAGAGTCTGGAACTGGAGCCGTAACTGGTTTTGGTTGAGGAGGACTAACTGGAGTCTTAGGTCTAGGGGGTGTAGCCTCAGGTTTAGGCTCCTCTGTGGCTTCAAGGAGGTTGTTCCAGGATACCTGAGGCCTTTTGTTTTGGAGAGAAGCTGGCTCCTCATTGGGTGGAGGTGGTGGGGGACTGGAAGGAGGGGTTAGCATGATAGAATCAGAGTTGTTGTAGCTGTCACTAGCTGCTGTCTGACTGGTAGTCACGCTTCCATTAAGACCCAACCCAGAACTGCTACTCAAGTCCTTCTTCTCAGAACCATTACTCTTAGGTTCCACCGGAGATATAACCTGACCCTCCAAGGTAATGTTAATCCTGCGTATGATAGAACGGCCTGTGAAAGTAGGTTTCTGCTCTTCAGAAAAGTTCTCTGGTGTGTAAGACTTTGGAGATGATGATGATTCAGGCGTTGGACTTTTCACAACGCTCTTCTCCACTGTCATTTTGCTTCGATCCAGAGGAGAAAGTCCTAAACTCTTTCTGATCTCTGCACTCTTCAACCAGAACTCCTCAATGAGGTCTGTTTTCTTGACGGGGGTTTCCTCAGGCACCAAAACTTTCAAGGGTTCACTGGTTCTCTTCTCAGAAGCAGGTTTAGCCAAAGGCGTGGAAGTGACTGCTGAGACTGGCTGAGTCCTGACAGGGGAGCTTGTGGAGAGGGGTGAGAGTGGCTCGTTGCAGGGTTGTGATTGGGTGCATATTGGAGACAAAGGATTACCTGTTGAAGAGCAGGCACAAGGCTCGGGTTGGACAGGGGATTTGGGAGACGCTGTCTCTGGTTGTGGAACAGGTTGGGAGCAGATGGGCGATAGCGCAACAATTTGAGCAACAGGTGAATGGGGACTTTTAGCATCAGGGAAAATGTTCGGTTTGACATTATCAGGCAGATAGGGCTCAGGGAAAAATCGTGCGCCAGGAGATTTAACTAGAACTACAGGAGAAACTTCTTTCACCTGTTGAAAGAGAAAATATATTGTAGAATATTATAGTATGCAGAGGTTTCATTTTAAATACCAAGCAAACAAGCCAGTCCAAGACATTTGGATCCCACAACCCCGTATTACCTCTTCAATGGGTAAAGCAAGTTTTTGGATTGGAGACAGCACAACGTCCACAATCAATTCCCTTGGATTTGCAGATGTTTTCTCTGCAAGGAAAAATAAAATTGGCTCAAATATTGATAGACATCGGAAATCCCCTTGTGTTGAGATTTTAATCATCAAAGTCTGCATAATTATGAAGCAAGACATTGATGTAATGTGTTCAGAGACAAGTTATGCAAGTGCATGAACATTTGCAATCATCAGTCTCAAACAGAAATGGAAAAGGCATGAATTTATATGATTATGATTAGGTTATGATTACCAGTGTTAGAAACATGTCCCTGGCTCTCTGCTTTGCCATTATCCATTGGAAGCGTTACCACTTCATCTATGCAATGTGAACGAGCTTCATCCTCTGCATCTGAGGGAATGTCCTCTGTGACATTAAAGAAATTAAAACACTGTGAGACCCTGTTTAAAATACATGGAAATATATTTTAAAAGCAAGCATTTTGTCTGTATTAGCATCTGTAGACAATGTATTATTAAAAAAGCACCTGGTTGTGTCAACTCTGTTTACCCTTTTTAAATAATTAAATTAAATTTAAAAAAAAAAAAAAAAAAAAAAAAAAAGAGTAAGTGACAATCCTATCAAGGACAACTGAAAGTAACTTCAGCTTACATAAAACAACTTTATCTTATATTTGTCAGTAGGGGATGATCTTTAAATGTCAAGTGTGTTAACCTAATTTTATTTAGCAAAGTAGTGAAAGGTGTTTTCAATTAATTAAATTCTAACAGTTAACTCTGTAACCTTTCTGAAGGCATAATGATATCACAGCAAATAAATGGCAAATATACTTGACAAACCTTGATCTATTTCAGTGCCCGGCTCAAAGTCGGGACTGCCTGCTTCTGCTTCGGGGTCATCATCCTCTTCACAGGGCTCTGGGATCAAAAGAGAAGAAAAATCAGCTGAATATGTTGGGCAAAAGTCTAAAAGAAAAGGTAAAAACTGTTAAACTATACTCATGAATATTAGAAGACCTTCCATGTGCAGAAGGTGTTAGTAACACAAAATAGCTAAACAATGAAAAATGTGTGCAAAAAAAAAAAAAAAAACAAGCACAGAATGTATCAATCATGTAGCTAACAAATGACCATCCTCAGGGAACTTTAAAGTAAACATACAATGAGTGCACATGACAAAATGTAGAAATAAACAAATGGTATTAGTAGTTAAACACATGCAAGTATCCATTTACATACAGTCAAATGGATTGGGCTCAAAATCAGCAGCTGTTGAGAAGGGGTGAGTAAAGAGTTGTGAATGAAATGCAATGACACCAAACTGAAGATTACAAACATAAATAAAGAGGGATATTTAGCTGAGACACCCCCTTCCACACACCACCACTTTCTTACATTCATTAACGGTATTATTCGGACAAAAGTTCTGAACTTCAGCAGAGATTTTTTGCAAGCTTCAGAATCGTATGCAACCATTTTCAGTCTATTTCCTTCTTGCACATCTGTGACATGCTCAAGGCTGTTGAATTTTTTGCGTGTTCACTTTCTGAACCAAAAAATACTCAGAAATGTTTTTTATTTCTTTTTGGTTTTGACTTCTCTGTGGCCTCGCATTGTACAGATGAAGTGCCTTGCAATTATGTCACAACAAGCTCTTTGTGTCCACCACAGATGCACCACACTCATCCTGGGACAATAAACTTGTGTGTATGACTTTACTTAACACTCTGTACTCTGGTTTTACTTTTAAGTACATTTCATAATTTGTATTATTTCAGAAGAACACTTAAGGAAACATGTCAAATGCATGCATTAGTCATTGTGTGTTTGGATTAAGCAGAAGGATAATAGCTATCACACCAGACACTGTCTCGCCACTCCAGCATGCAGTAGCATCAACTTGTATTTGCATGTGATGTTTTAGCATGCAATCAATGTTCAATAATGATTGCAGTAGTGTTAAGTTTTCAATAGTATTGCCATGCACTGATGTATGTATTAGCACTAATAAAAGTTGCTAGACTTGTTTTTCTTCTCTACCTCCAGACATCGAGTCCAACCAGGCTCTGACAGCCTCATGACGCATGGATTTGTGGGAGGGGGCTACAATTAAACCAATGGAAAATGAGAATGGGAACAGGTACATGAAATGCACAGACACAACAAAACATAAAAACACATACATTCATGAATAAATCAGAGATTAACAGAAAAAAGGGCAATATCCACAAAGTGAGACATAAGGACACACAAAATATAGGAGAACAAATAACTCAACCTGTAAAAGGTCAACATAATGTCACAGCAATGATAAAGAGTGATATATAAAAAGTATTAAAGCAAGATAAAAGATTGTAGAAAGCACATTAAGCAAGCTAAATGCTATTCTGGATGAAACCAGAGAAAGTTCACAATGAAAAGCGATCACACACACAACAACCACTTTTACACATGGCAAAATACATCTCTCGAGTGATCCAGATAAAAGTGAACAGTGATAAATACTAGTAGGAATTCACTACTATTAAATTCTGACCGTAATCTGCTAATTATTTTCATGCCAAATTTAAAATTCTGTACCATTTTTTCTAAAAGAAACATGCTATAAGGGAATTTAGGCATTATGACATTATAATATACAATATGAAAAACAAATGAGATTAGCTAAAGATTAACAGTGTTATTAACTTAGTCTTTTTAAAGATTAACTTTAAGTAAGTGCTACAGCAGATGATGTCAAAGGTAATCTAAATGTAAAAAAAAACACAGGAAAGTGCATGAATATTAAACATACAATATCGACTGATAACAAACTTGAAGAACATATTTTACTCCCAAAATCCAATTACCTAGAAAAACACATGAGATGCATGTTAATACCAGGTGTAAACTGCACCATCTACTACCCCCCAAAAGCCATAGGGCACAGGTATGACTCCTCCACATGGGGTTACCTGTGGAGGAGGTGGGCTGTGTGAGCTGGGTGTTGTTCAGCGAGGGCTGAGAGCCTAAGGGTGACAGCGAGGGGCCCTCAACCAGCCCTTCAGCTTGTTTGGATGTCCAGTGGTTGTCCATCTGGATGTCCAGAGGGTCTACTGGATGTATGGCTTGCTGGATTTGCAGGTTCCTAGCTGCATGGTGGCATTACGGGTAGCCATTAAGGTGGCACGATCATTTTGTAGGATTAATTGGCGAGTCCATTAGCACGTCAGGAACAGAAAATCCAATTTGTTTGAAAAGTAAAAAGGTCCAGGTCACAAAAAAGTCCCCATAGGCAACAATGTGAGCAGAGATTGAAATTCAGCAGCCATAAACGGTCAGACAGACACATTGAAGAAGACAAAAAGAAAGGAGAACATTATGGTTTAGAATAGACTGTAAAGTGGCAAGTTAGTACATACTTTAGAAAAGTAGCATGCATTAGAAATGGCTCCTTCATATATGACAGCAGTTTTTAAAAAGCAACAATCAACTCTGCAGGTGCTTTCATACTTGAGCTTTTGGTGCAAATTTGAGTACACCTGACGTCAGTGTTCAGTTTATTCAGTTGGCGTGAAAGCACAAAACATTTCCGAGTCGGCTTGAAACTGTAGTTTGGGTTATGGTTAATGAATGGATCACAATCAGGCCGAATTAGCAAACGTGAACTGCTTATGATGACATAACTTGCTCATTATGGTAGGCCTATAATGCATTTCTCATACCTTCTTGTCACAGAAATGTCATGCATTCTTGCATGCATTCTTTGAATTTCTTGCAACATACTTGCAGCAGAGGCAAATGATATTTATTACTCACCCTCATATCATTCCAAACCTGCATGATTGTATGACTTTATTGTATGGAACATAAATGAAAATTAAGAAATGGCTGTTTTTTTCCATATAATGGAAGTCAATGGTAACCAAAATGGTTTGATTACCATTATCTTTGTTCCACAGAAGAAAGTGAGTCATACAGGTTTGGAACAACATGGGGGTGAGTAAATGATCATTCTATTTTATTTTTGGGTGAACTATCCCTTTAAGGTTTGGTAAAACAACAATAAAAACATTAATAAAACAAAGAAGCTGGCATCTTCTCTTCCTGTTACTCAGATACAGTGATAAACAGATGCCGCTAGTATTAACAGCGGTACTCGTGTTAATGACATAAGCTCAGTTTCAGACCAAACAATCAAAGCAAGTGTGAAAACACCCTCAAAAATCTCATTCAAAACACCACGTGGTGTGAATGCACACCATTTCAACCCCAAACAACATTAATACAGAAAGACAGAAATTAACAATTATTTTAATGGTAAAAGCATCATAACCTTATTAAATTAAAACAAATCTAGAGCTAATTAAAAAAGATGAGGAAAGCAGGAGAAACACAGGCAAATTGTGTTAGCTCAATAATTCTTTAGTTACTGATGAAGTTATGAGGTATCGGCGTGTGCTAAAGCCAAAGGCATCACTACCTTTAAATACACCCGTATCCTCTTCATTTGCGAGATTCTCCAACCAAAGACCTGACTGAAGCTCCCTGTCCCAGGGGAAATACTCTCCCGCTGTCATCCCATACAATTACCCCAGCACACGCACATACACACAGACACACAGTGATGGAAAAGACGGAACAGAGGATCAAGAGACAAGTGACAGGCAAAAGATTGGGAAAAAAATAATATTGGCACAGTATAGGATGACACACAGAACAAGGAACCTCCAATAACATTCAGATACCGAAGTACTGAGGACTTCAACAGTATTATCAGCTACAGTATGGACTTACTATTTGATTGATTTGGGTGATTTACTTATTTTGGTGATTTATTTTTATTTATTATTTTGGTTATTTATTTTATTGAGTTAAAGCAATGAACTGACAAAATATGGCAAATTTTTGGAATGACATAATGTAACAGTATAACACAAGTACCAAAAAATACTATACAGGTATATTGTCTAAAAAATATTATACCATATCATCATACAGTCTTTGATTCTGATTGGTTGACAGATGCTCCATAATTTCAACAATTCAAAGGTCCATCTGCAATTTTCCTTAGCAATTTGTTAGATTTCACCATGTAAAATAGTTTTGACTCTTATTAAAAAGTTTGTGTCAAAGAAAGTTATAAAATGTTCTTCTTATAAAAGGAGAAATACAAGACACACATTTGGAAAAGGAAAACTAGTTCATTTGCCAGAGATGTTGCAAACATCTGAAAATGCCAAAGGTTGAAAAGGCTAGTAACAGTGGCGCATTAGTATAAACAAGTTTAGAATCGCTGAATGATTCAGCGCCTTACTGATGAGCTATATCGGTGTAAAAAAAATTATATATCAGGGGCTGAAGCTCTGGGGTTAGAGCAATCTCTTGGGAAATCTTTTGTCTTACATTTTTCATCAGAAAAAGTCTTACTCAAAGAGAAAATGTAATTTCAGAAGTTCTCTGTGAATATGAGACAGCAGATAACCCTTGTGAACATATAATATCTAATCAGGGGAGCTAGACGCCACATACATAAAGATGATATGAAGTGGACAGAGGAAATGAGACTCTACAGAGCAAACACATTAGTCTTTCTATTCCTTTAAAATTATCTTCTAAAAAGAAAAAGAATATAAGCTGCTTCAAGTTCCTTCTAAAATCAAATGAACCGCCATCAAACAGGACATTCTGTCCAGGACATCCATTTACATCCATTATTCATTGTGTAGAGACACTTTTATCACCCTCACAGCACTGACGCGATGCTTACCATCACTCGATTCCTCTTCTTCCTCCTCCTCTTCTTCATCTTCCTCTTCTTCATCCTCGTCCATCTCTCCATCTCCGTCATGAAGGCCATCATCGTCTTCTGCTGCGCCAGGGTCGCTTCCTCCCTTTAGTTTGGTGTGGAGCTCCACCGCCTCTTTCCAGGGAACCCCACCCAGATCGGACGGGCCGGCCACTTCCGGTTCTTCATCCTCTTCCTCCATGTCAGACTCTGAGCTGCTGTAGAGACGGACAAGTGTGTAAAAATCACCAATTGACTCCAGCTTGCTCTTTTTACTCACAAATAAACACTCAAAGTAAGTTACCTACACTACAGTACAAAAGTTTTCAGGGGGGGTCGGTGAGATTTTTTAAATGTTTTTGAAAGAAGTCTCTTGTCTCTTAAGCTAACCAAAGCAGCATTTATGAAAAAATGCAATATTGTGAAATATTATTAAAATATAAAATAACACTTTTCTATTTTAATAGAAAGTTGAATTTTCAGCACGATTACTGTAGTTTCAGTGTCACACAATCCTTCAGAAATCATTCTAATGCTGATTTGGTGCTTAAGAAACATTTCTTATTATCAATATTGACAACAGTTGTACTGCTTAATATTTCTGTGGAAACTGTAAAGCAATTTTTCAGAGGTTCTGTATTAAATAGAAAGTTAGACCGATGAAAAACTATATACATATTTGTAAAAATGATCAATTGATCAATTTAATGCATCCTTGCTAAATAAAATGATTATTGCATTCAAAAAAAAAAAAAAAAACATATTGAAAGTGTGAAATAACAGGATTAGTGAAGATAGTTAGAGAATGGAATGGCAGACATTTGTTCAGTAAGACCAGGAATGAGTATTAACAAACTATTTTGATTTTATGTTTGATTTAGGTTTTAGTTAGTTTAAGTTTTGATTCCAAGCGAAAACATTTGAAATTCAACAGAGGTAAAAAAAATAAATAAATAAAATTTGGCAACACTGTGTCCTCAAATTATAAACTCCAAAGTAGTGTAGGAAGCCTGTCCTTGTTACATCAAGTCACTTTTCTTGAACAAATTACCATATGCCAAATATAAATTAATTTCTATCATGTGAAACAGGAACTAAAGAGCATGGAAAATTTTAATTATAAAAATGCAAACACTTTTGTCACACATTTTAATTACAGCAGAATTATATTAGTAAAGTACTAAGGAATACTAATGAACAAGCACCGTTTTCATTATATTATGTAATGGCTGAAAATTACTGATAATTAGTGGTGCTCGCATGTTAGAAACACGCTAGAACAACATGATGTAAAGATGAGAGATACCTGGATCCCTCCTCAATGTCAGTGGCTTTGTCCAGCACACTGCTGAGGTTGTGCTCAGCCAGCGTCTCCTCGGGCACCTCCTGCAGCTCCTCCTCTCTCATCATAGACAGACGGTAGTTCTCCAGCTCAATTCTTTCAGGAGTCCCTTTAAGACGTTTGGCCACGCTGGGCTCTGTAACCCCATTCACCTCTGTCACTGTGATGGACAGAAAAGAGGAGAAGCGAGAAAATGTCATTAATGTAAATAGTTCATATGTAACAGATAGAGAGTGGCTCTGGGCTGGTATGTAGGGACATCATGGTAGTAATTAGCATACTATTTGCATAATCATAACTAATAAATTCTTGATTTAGTTAAAGCTAAAAGCATTAGGGGCATCAATACAGAGATGTATAAAGACTTTAAGATTATTATTTCATTTAATTCATATCTACTGTCCACCCACCCTACTTCCTTTTAAGGTTGTTTTACTGCACAAGGATTCATTTCCACTCAGACAAATAAGACAAACACAGTCAAAGCGATAACTCTTTAACTTTATTTACACAAGCAATATTTGGCCTTCATGACTCCACATATATTTTAGATTTAAATATCATGTTGTCAGTAGAATACTTTAAAATATGTCCTTAAATAATAAATACAAGTTATGGTTACCTTGCCTTTTTCCCTTCCTATAAAAAGCATCTCAGATGAATGGAATAACTTTAGAATTTTGTTTTAATATTAATGAACTTTTTTAACATTAATGAACAGGTGGACATGTGTATGACTAATACGTCTATCCAGTGAAGCAAATCCCAAAACCCAAATCAAGCCAGTGAGAACATTTTGTGCATGTAATTAAACAAAAACACATGACTGTGATGGTGGAAGTGGTTAGAGGAATGAAGCATGCAACCCATATAAAAAGAATCGATTGAAAAAACTCATCACCCGTAACTGAATTATGACCGATATATTCAGAACCCACTGAATAACGAATATGCCTCGTATAGTGATTATGTAGTGACCCCATGAATAAAATAGTGTGTTGTGTCCACTTGATGCATATCTATGATTCCAGACGAATCTGATCTTATCACCCAAATGCTAAAGGAATACTAAAAATAAAGGAAATAAATTATTTATTTACACCAAAATTTAAAAGTATAAAAGAAATTGTATTTTGCATGAAGAAACTAAAGTCTGTTTTAACTGTTTTAGAACAATTATATGCAGTCTAAGTCTACCGTAAACTATAAATATATAATATTCAGTACTGCAATGAAAAAATCTAAATAAACAAGTCAAATGATACATTAATAATAATGCCATTTTCTTATTTTCTTAGGCATAACAGTAATACAAATGACATCTTTTTGCATTAAATGAAAACTAAGAGCTTTATTCTCTTTATGCATAACATCATTTCTATTTTCTTGCTATTTTTAGGTGAAATATAACTGAAAAATTATTTATAAGATTCAAACTTCTAAAATTTATATGATTCATATATTAATATTGCTAAAACTTCTCAATAAAACCACTATAAACATTTACACTTTATACGTATATTTCATCCTAAGTACGAACTCACTGGAAGTTTTGTATTGTAAATCATTCTCAGTGATACACATGACGGATGCCACAAGCAGTGGTGTTAGTACTATGCAGAGGAGAATTAGGAGGTGAACAAACACTGAGACAGAGATGCAAGGATTGATGGGAGTGTACACCAATCACAGGCACAGATGCAGGCACTAGCTCAGCAACAAGCTGCTCTGATAGGAGAGGGGAAAGGTAAAGCTTACAGAGTCCACCAATCACAAGCACTGATACAAGCACTACGTTACAAAAGGTGCACAGGTCAGAAATTACAATCACAAACTTAAAAGCACTAACCACAGATCTATACAGTGGAAGGACAGAAAGGAGAGCAACAAAAACAGGCAATAAATAAAGAATATTTATAACACATGCAGGCAAAAAATGTTAATTATTACTACACTTAATATGTTATTTGATGAATATAACAATTCTCAAAGCTCTAAATTATGCATTTAATTAATTAACAGTAGTTAACACACTTAATTGATATGCTTTTTTGCCCGGATGGTTTACTCATAATCAAAAGAAGAGATTTAATTAGGCTGCACCACTCTGAATATTATACATATTATATACAGCCAAGCAGTTTATAATGAGTTAATCATTTGTGACATCATCAGGGATACACAAAACAAGCACAATATCACTCGAAATCACAGCACGTGTGGGCAGGAAGTGCCCCGATTAGCTCAAAGGCTGGAAGGGGGTCATGCTAGAGAATATTGAGCAGGATGTTGAGAGTAAAGCAGGAGAGCAGATAAACGCAGTAGGCGAGGAGGAAAGGAGAATCTAAGGGATTGTGCGCCACCTGGTGGCGGGTCCAAGACATCACTCGTCGCAACGAGCGCAGGGTGCCCCCTACTCCTCGAGAGAGGCACAGGACAGGGCCTAAAGAGGAAAGGCGGGTACCTGAGGGCCGGCGTTCCACAGGGGCCTGAGAAGTTATAGCTTGGCCTGGGGCGTCCACTGTGTTGGGGGTTACCACCAACACCTGGGGCTCCTATGACCACAACAAAAAAAATCTGAATATATTAGCCTTTTTTGTTATTACATCATAAAAAAAATGTTCAAATAGAATGTACAGTGTCAGAAAAACTGATAAAAACATTCTTTTTCCCCCAAACACAGAGACTAAAGAAGTCAATACCTTGGGGTTTACGGGAGCAGCAGCAGCAGCAGCAGGAGCAGGCCGTTTTCTCTGTGCCAGACCAGAAAGTCGGTAGCAGTAGTGCGGTTTACAGTAAAACTTCCCTACAAGAGCGAAAACACACACAAAAGTACTCCATTAGCATCTGTTTCAGGACATAAATTGGAGAAAACCTCAAATGAAGTGATTTATCAAATGCGAAATGCAACAAATGTGGCTGATTTCCGCCTAACATGCATATCTGAAACTATGCCTTGTGGGAGTATACAAAATAGCTCATAGTTAATGAAGAATCATTGTTGAAAAATGGTCCCTCTGTCTCATACAACAATATCCCACTGTGTTGGTCACAAAGCACATCTCATGACAGCGACAGGATATTAAAGAGACTGCTTACATTAATCAAAACAGCTCTACAGAGTATTCAGAATAAGAAATTTTAATGTAGGATAAAATGATGATAACTTATAAGTATCTACAGTATGAATAACTTAATCAGGAGGGATTCCGCTTAAAGGGTTACTCCACCCCAAAATAAAAATTTTGTCATTAATCACTTACCCCCATGTTGTTCCAAACCCGTAAAAGCTTCGTTCATCTTCAGAACACATTTTAAGATATTTTGGATGACAACCGGGAGGCTTGTGAATGTCGATGATGTCTTTCATACTTTTCTGGGCCTTGACAGTGAAAATTGTTTTGCCGGCAATGGGACAGTCATAAGCCTCCCAGTTTTCATCCAAAATATCTTAAATTGTGTTCCGAAGACGAACTAAGCTTTCACGGGTTTGGAACGACATGGGGGTAAGTGATTAATGACAAAATTTTCATTTTGGGGTGGAGTAACCCTTTAATTCCTCTTGGATTTCATACCGTCCTCAACATCGAAGGCGTAGGAGGACAAGCGGAGGGTGGTGCCGCAGTAGTCGCACTTAAAGCAGCTGCGATGGAAAAACTTTCCCTCTGCGCTGAGACGCTCCATCACGTAGACACGCTTCCGACAGAAGAAACACACATCGCTGCCTCCAATATTCTGAGGGAACTCCTTCCGCAAGGAACCCTGCAGAGAGAAAGACACAGAAGCGAGACATGCTAGTTCAGGTCTTTTTTCAAGTGAGAGCAAGGAGTGGCACCTAAGAGCTTAGAAATCTGCCAAGAGAGACTTAATTAATGAATAATTTATGATCTTCTGTGCTTCGAGGAACTGAAGATCCAACTCTTGTGTAAAGTTTGGTGCATGACAGAGTCAATAGTTTCCAAAGACACTAAAATAAAACTAATCAAATCTGTGTAAATCAACACAGCTGGGTGTTCTTATTTCCCAATGTTCACACCACATCCTTTAAAATAAAATATAAAAATAATTTAAAAACTCTATAAATTATGTACATTTAGAAGTCATAAAAAAAATAAAGGATTTAGAAATATTTTAGAAATTATAAAAATAATTTACAAATTATAAAAAAAAAAAAAAAAATTTTAAATTACTAAATAAATAAACTATAATGATAACATACTATAGTAGTTTACGGACAAGAGGGGGGAAAAAAAACAGATCATTTCTGTAACTCAGCATCAATGCAGTGAACATTTCTCACATCCTTTTTCTTGGAACAAAAACTGTTGCAGTATAAAAGTATATGAATTTAAAGATGAAACAGAACAACTTTTTAGCTAGAACAACTTTTTAGTTTGAACAGGTTTTTATTCATGTCTGGTTGTTGTTGCTGCTGTGTCTTGATCCAGTTATCAGTGCACTGAATCATGGTATACTGTATGCTTTGTGTTCACAGAGAGTTGGTGATACCCAGTACTATAAGTTAGCCATAATGAGCTATGCAGTCTCACCAATAGTGAACACCAATACTACAACACCCATAATTCTTACCAAATCCCTCTTCTCAAGCAAGGGCCTGGGGTCATCCTTAGCCTGAAGCTGATTGGCTATTTGCTCAGCCAGTGAGCTCACACACCCTGTGTACATCTTTACATAGCGCTACAGGTGGTGAACAGAACAAAAAAGTTTTTTTAAAAGCATAAATAGTTGAAAGCTGAGTGAGATGCTGTAGCAATTTTCAAGACTATGAAAAATTAAAAATAAATAAAAATTAAATTCAGATGTTCTTGCATGGTTATTTGTGTAGATGACAGAAGGCACAAGGTTTAATTCAGCTCAAAGCAATTCAAAGTGCTAAAACGGAATAAGGCAGTCAAGTTGTGAGAAACGGATAACAAGGAAAACTGTTAATTGCACTTGTACTTTCAACTTGAAATGACACTTTTAAATCATAACACTTTAAGACACGAACATACACTAACTTTAAGAATTTGGGGACAGTAAGATTCATTTTAAAGAAATTAATACTTTTATTTAGCAAAGATGTGTTAACTGATCATAAGTGACAGTGAAGACATTTACAATGCTACAAAAACGTATATTCCAAATATAAATTATTATGTGAAGTTTGTATTCATTAAAGGGGTCATATGATGCGAGTTCAAGTTTCCCTTTCTCTTTGGAGTGTTACAAGCTGTTTGTGCATAGATAAGATCCCTGAAGTTGCAAAGACTAAAGTCTCAAAACCAAAGAGATATTCTTTATAAAAGTTAAGACTCGACCACGCCCCCCTAAAACGGCTCGTTCAAACACACCCCCACGTCTACGTCACGGTGTGGGGAGATTTGCAAAACACCGCCCAAACGTATACACAAAGAAAGAAGGCGGGACTTTTATTCTCTCTGTAGTATTGTTGCTGCTGCCGGCGCCATGTACTGGAGATGCTGTGTTTCATTGTGAAAGCGAAACTACTTTGTTTGGGCTTCCAAAAGAGGACACAACTAGAAATCAGTGGTTCAGTTGTATTTACAACACTGTTCCAGAACAGTTCAACCCAAATATTCGAGTGTGTGCAGCACTTTTTATGGAGGACTATTTCCTGAACCGGGGAGTAGCTGCCAGCTGTGCTCAAAGGCTGTTTCTATAAAGTGGGGCAATTCCAAATTTGCAAGGACAGTCTGGCGCTTCTGACTCACAGCCTGTAAGTATGTTTTCAAATTTAAAGAATTTGCCACTGACTATTCAAACGCGAGTTTTGAGCTGTGTAGAGTAGCGCTTCTTGTTTGTCGTTTCTCCGATCAGAAATGCAGACATGGTAATGTTTACACGGCACGATGCAACGCAATGCGTAAAAAGACAGTATAAGTCATTATAATCAGTAATTATATCCCCACTGGATGCAACAAATGCCTCGTTTTTAATGGGTTTTATTGTTGTTCGCTTGAGGTATTCGGCCAATCACAACGCACTGGATAGCTGGCCAATCAGAGCACGCCTTGCTTCTCAGAACGATGAGCTTTGTAAAAATCGGCGCGTTTCAGAAAGGCGGGGCATAGAGGAGCAACAATAATGTACAGTATGTGGAAAATAATGTGTTTTTGAACCTTAAACCGAATAAACACATTGCATTACACCAAATACACAAAATAATGTTCTTTTTAGCAATGTCATATGACCCCTTTAAAAAATCCTGAAAAAAATCCATTACGTTTTACACAAAAATATTAAGCATTACAACCATTTTTCAATATTGATGATAATAAATAATGTTTCTTAAGCACCAAATCAGAACATTAGAATGATATTTGAAGGATCATACGACACTGAAGACTGGAGAATTGGCTGCTGAAAATTCAGCTTTGCAATCACAGAAAAATAAATTAAAAGTTAAAATATATTCAAATAGAAAACTTATTTTAAACAGCAATAATATTTCACAATACTATGTTATGGTTTTAAACAAATAACAGCAGCTTTGGAGAGAATAAGGGACGTCTTTCAAAACATAAATTATTTATGTCTTACTAACCCCCCAAAATTTTGAATGGTAGTATGTTTCAAGGCCATGAAGGATTAAAAAAAAAGTTAATTTAAAGTTAAAAACTTTTTTTAATAAAGTTAAAAAAAGTTAATTTCATGGTTATTTGTGTAGACGAGAGAAAGCACAAATGTAATTCAGCTCAAAGCAATTCAAAACAAAGCATTCAAGTTGTACCAAGTTAAGTAAAATAAAAGCCTTCAACATAAAATTACACTTGTAAACATACTTGATGCAAAGTTATTTATTAGCATCTACTGAAATACTTGCCCTGAGCTTTAACAATCAAGCTTGAAGCATGTTAAATTCAAATTCAATTCAAAATTTCAATGTTGCATGAACATGCAGATTATGCAGTTTCCAAAAATAGCTTTTATGCAGCTCATGAATATAGGTCACATCCAGCTTACAAATGTTTGGCAACATAGAGTACTTCTCAATTTTTGTTGTATTTGAATATTCTCAGCTTCACACACTGATACATACATCTGGCTACACACATGTGAAGACTGGAGAGAGACACCTCAGACAAAAGGTATACAGAACGGCAGCTCTTCTCCATTAGCAGAGCGTGTTTGAAAGTGTTATAGAAACACATCCATGCAAACACACAACTCCAGAACACAGCAGTCATTATGCATCAATGCTACCTGCTGGAAAGAGCTGGGAGAGTGCAGAGGTCTAACAGAGCTCACATCACGCGCTCTGTACCACTGCTCTGTGAAGAAGTGTGACGCCTTTTTCTTAGACTTTGAAAGACGTAGAGACAGAAAGAGAGACATAGAGAGAGATGAGGGATGTAAAGGCAAGATGGGAACAGCAGGCAGAAAGAAAACTAGAAATTGACTTTTGTCTTAAAAGGAATACTGCAAGTTAACCTCCACTGACAGCACCCGAAAATAAAAACTGTGCTTACAATAATAGTATTTACAATAGAAGTCTATGGGGCAAGTGTACAATTTACACACTTCAATATTGATTATAATAATTAATGTTTCTTGAACACATAATCAGTAAATCAGCATATTAGAATGACTTCAAAAGGATCATGTAACACTGAAGACTGGAGTAATGATGCTGAAAATTCAGCTTTGCCATTAAAGGAATAAATTACATTTTAAAATAAATTCAAGTAGAAAACAGTTGATTGATTGAAAGATTGGTTATTTTTAAAAGCAATAAGCTACAAGAGGTCATGTTACAGTGATTTTACCACACTGAGTGTAATTACAACATGAATAGCAGCTTTATTTAACCCAAAACATTCCTTGAAAACAATTTCCACTCCATCTTTGCTAAATGTGTTGTGATAAGGCCAAAACACTGCTTAACTGTTAAAACACATCAACGGTTTAAGGCTGTGTATGAAAAAAAGTATGTTTTCAAGGACACCCAGTGCTGAGAGTTCACCTTTGGCTTTGCTGGTTTGTCTTTAAACTGAGAGGCTAACCTCTCGGCTCTCTCCTGAATGCTGGGGATGTGTAAAGGCACGTGATCATCAGAACGCAAAATCTCCCTCTGCTGTGAGAGAGATGCAGTCTTAGGTCATGACGTTAGGACAAGGAATATCACCGCTTTCTGCAATACTGTGAATAAACTCGATTAGGAAAGACCTTTTTAGTTGTGTAGAGTTATGTATCAAGCATTCAAACCATCATAGGTTAGAGGAACTGTGTGTTTAAGGTACAGACGACAAGACGTCCATGCATATCTATCCAAGCTCAGGCAGGGCTACCTGATTCTGGGGATCAGAAGGGTAGAAGGGCTGCTCAGGACTGAGGCCATGGGTCAAAAACCACTGCTCAATAAAGAACCGTGATGGCTTTTTCATAACCTTTCACAAAGGAAGATGTGAGGGGAAAAAATAGAACTATTATTTTCTATATATTTGGAAGAAGAAAGACTGTAAATCTTCAAGACAACTCAAGGCCATGACTCAAGACATTGATATTATTGTCTTTATCCTGGTTGTGCTGTCCAAGCTGTCTGATATTGTTCATCATCCATTAGTTAAAGTGAATGAAATGAATGTCATTTACTCCACCAGCAAAAATATCTTCTTTTGTGTTCAACGGAAGAAAGAAACTCATACAGGTTTGGACCAACTTGAGGGTGAGTAAATGACAGAATTTTCATTTTTTGGGCGTACAATCCCTTTAAGAGCATGCTGTTTTCTCTTGAATTGCTCTACCTGTGGCTTGTCCTTCCTTTCAGGCTTGCCTTTAAACCTAGCGACTAGAGTGGCCGTTCGCTCTTGAATGCTAGGGATATGTATGGGCTCTGGCTTGTCCACATTAGGCAGGTTATCTTCCTGTAAAAGGAAAGGCTGATGAAACTCTTGCTTGGGTTTGAAATCTTTTCTGGATATCGTATTATAGAGTGCTGCAACTGTGACGTCAAAACCCATAAGACTAATTCACCATGGGTTCCACTGAGATTTTCCTATGGGTTTTTATAATGAGGTTTTTCAATTCATGAGTAAAATATGGTCTGTGGTAAACATAACTTATACTTGGACGTTTTGTTGTACAATGTGAACTGTACACAATCACACTCCAAACGTTCTTATCTAGTTACTTATTACAAAAAAAAAAAAAAAAATTAAATAAATAAAAAATAAAAGTAAGCAACTTTTTGTAACTGCTTCAAAACTTGATTTTCACTATGGGTGTGTGTAATTTACATTGTAGAGCAAAATGTCCAAGTATCATCAATTTATATTTACCACGGACCTTGTTTTACTCATAAATTGAAAAATCCATAATAAAAACCCATTGAAAAAAACTTGAGGGAATTAAGTCTTACAGGTTTTGACGTCACGGCTGCAGCACTCTATAGTCCTCATGCATTTGTGCTGTAAGTTTTTGTAGTTTAATTCTAAAAGCTAAAAGATATATTGAAATTACAAATACAAATGTTTATTCTGCAAATTTAGGGATGTTAACTGTAGTTCTCCAAACACACATGCATGCATGCATGTTTACGAAGATGTAATGGAAGTTACAAATCATCAAAAGGTTTTTGGCAAAGTTTTGAGAAAAGCCCCATGCAGATGTCATGGTTACCCTGTAACAGACTGAAGGGTCCTGGATCTCATTCTCTTCATCACCATCACCATTACACTTGTTTATCTCTGACTGGTTAACATTATGCTGCAGAGAACAGACATAAATCAGTTCCACCCTATCATTAGCTAGGAGATCTCAGACTAAACGAACAATCAAAACTAGAAGGGGAACAGCCCCATATTTCTGAAACAAAAATGCAACAAAAGCATGGTGGTCCATTCCAGTATTTTCGTTAAAATGATGCTAACCAAAATGCAATTTCAACTGTATCAAACTCCATAAAACACAATGACAAATTTTCGGTTTCCAGAACTGCACAAAATGTTCCATTTCAGGTTTGGGTTAATTGGTCATGTGTAGGGATGTGCAAAACTACATACATCCAAAACTGTGACAAGCCTGACTGAATGATAAACGTTTTATGATAAATTATTAAAATATTAAAAATGTATTATGAAAAAATGTTAAAACAAAAGAAAGAAAGGCCTGAAAACATCTAGATAAACTGGTTTTAATAGATAAACTACATTTAATAACATATTAAATTGATCAATGATTGAAAATGACACTAAAGGCATTTATAATGTCTTAAAGATTTCTATTTAAAATAAATGCTGTTCTTTTGAACTTTCTAAAGATTCTGAAAAAAATGTATCATGGCTTCCACAAAAATATTGATAAATCAGCACCAAATTAGCATATTTGTTTTATTTTATTTTAGAGACTGATGTGAGCCAGAATCATGCCTGGAGCATGAAGTTATAAATAAAATGATGAATGAATATACAAAGTCAATAATAATAATGTCTGTCAAAACAGTCTTAACTTCTTTTCCTTACATGTACTTAAAGGGTAATTAAAAGTTTACAAATATTTTTTTGTACAATTGTTTGCAGAGTTCAAACTATTCAAGATTTTTTTTTTATTGCTGATTTACACTGACTTTGCAATGAATATGCCAGGAGGATTGATCAAGTCACTGATCAAGGCAAACAGCTCTGCACCATAAATTCTAAACACCTACAAACACCTCATTTCATGAGACTGCAATAGGAGAAGTTGTGTTAAAACCAGCCCCTGTGAGAGATGCTGAGGTTAGTACAGGAAGACAGGAGAGTGTCACCTGTGCGTGTGGAAGAAACGATGAAGAGAATGAGGAAGATGAGGGTGAGGAAGAAGAAAGGAGAATGGTTTTCTTAGGGCAGCTCCTCAAGACCTCAGTCCCACTGCTGGCCTTCAGAGAGACAAGAGAGGAGAAACCCGTTCACATAATATTACACAAATACAACACCTCACACACACTCCTCAGATAAACAAACCTGATAATACCATCCAAACATCCAATCACCTACTACACACAAACACAAGCGTAGTGATGAGAGACAGGAACGTTGTGTTAGAGAACAAACAATGACCCATTAGAAGCAGAAAAACACAGCTGATAATCAAACCCAGTGACTTTAGTGACACTTAACACACACACAGACCTCCCATGCACATGGAATGCCTAACAAAGCTATCAAAACCACATCTGAACCACTACAATCTGAGAACGAGGAATATCAAAGCACCAGAAGAATAAGCAAAGCGTTCGGCTCATTCGTTTCAATCACACTGGAAACGCAAACAAAGAGCACCAAAGCGCAGTGTGGAAAGATATGCCTCTAGGTCTCCAATGCATGAGCACGTCTAGTCAAACAGGAAACTAACAACAACAGATAAGTGCACAGGGGACTAAATGATCACCTCATGGGACTATCTTCTTGTTTACTACACAAGGAAGGACACAGGACACTATATAGTAACCGTAAAAGCAGTGTGTCTTTTCTACAGCTGTGTACCTGCTCCTGTTTGATGGGGAGAGTTTGACACTTCAGTCTTTCTTTATAGCGGAAACTCATCTGCTCCTGTAACTGTGTGCGCCTCTGAATACAAGCATAAAACATGAATTCAAGGTGTCATGTTTTCCTCTCACACAATCTTCAACAGTTCTCTCATTAAAACAAATGGAAACCTCCCCAACTGATCTTAATAAACCAAATAACAGACTTTAGAGAAGAGTAAATGCATTACCATTCAGAAGTTTGGGGTCTGTAATTATTTTATTTTTGATTTTCATGTACTGACCTGTAATCAGCAAGCATGCATTTAACTGATAAAAGAGACATTAAAGACATTTATAATGTTAAAAAAGATTTCTATTTCAAATGCTGTTTTTTAACTTTTCATTGATAATGATAACATTTATGATAATAAAATGTTTCTTTAGCACCAAATCAGCATATTAGGATGATTTCTGAAGGATCACATGACACTGAAGACGTATAGTAATGGCTGCTGAAAATTCAGCTCTATTAAAACAGAAAACAGTTATTTTAAAGTGTAATAATATTTCACAATATTACTGTACTTTTGATCAAATAAATGTAGCCTTGGCGAGCATTATAGAATTATATCAAAAGCTTATTGAACTCAAACTTTTGAATGGCAACATATTTAGTTTGACGCAAATGAAAACAAAACTATAAAGGAAGTAAAAAAGAAAGTATACTCTGTTCAATATCTTGTAGCATTGAGGGAAGATATATTTTGATGAATTACAGATACCCAGGTATACATGACACATGAGCAGAATGAATTTCTGTGTAAATCGTTCATATAACTATCTTTGGGTAGACCGATTTAGTATGGCAACACAAGCACAATTCATTTCTTTTTGACCTCAATTTCATCTTTTTGAGGTCTTTTGACCTCAATTTTGTTCACGTCAAATACAAAAGCTCTATAAGGCTACTTCAACTGTAAGAAACAAGAAACTAGCTTTTGAAACTGAATTAAGACTAAATTAAGAAAAATTGACATGTAAGACATTTTAACAAAACAAGCTTAGTTAAAACCCAGTTCTTTTAGTCACAAAGACAATAACAAACATGGATGAGTAAAGAGGTAAGAAGGTACTTAGAGTGTTAATGGTTGATGGGAATCTGGGAACATGGGATTGTACTACACTCTTTACCTTCCTCCATGCAGGGACTGGAGACAGCCGCACTGTCTCTTTCAGAGATGGAGTGGCCGGAGAGGAGGTCAGTATGAGCCCCAGATCAGGCATGGAGTCCCCCTGTAACCAGTGGCGTGGCACGTACCACATAATGGGTGAAGTGACCAATGAAAAGTGAAGAAGTGCCAAAGCCATTCACATCCATTTGAGTGAGAAAGAGAATGGAAAAGAACAGAAATCAGAGATAAGGACAGGCATGCAGAGAGAAACTGAAAGTAAATGGCTGAACTGACTGCAGAAAAAACACCTGCAATGTGCCATGCATGAATAAAACTTAAAAATAACAACTATTAAAAACATGTGACCAGGGACTGAGTTTGAAACTAATTCATGCAGGAAGTAGAAGTGATATATTATAGTGAAAAAAAAAAACTTTTCTATTTCATTATATTCAAAAAAATAATAATTTCTTGGATGGCAAAACTGAATTTCCAGCAGACATTACTTCAGTCTTCAGGTAGCATTTCTTATAATCTTCACAGTTTTTGACTGATTTATTGCATCCTTTCTGAATAAATGTATACATTTCTTAAAAAACAATCTTACTGACCCCAAGCTTTTAATGGTAGTATATAGATAATCCTTTTTCTTGCATGCCTCTAGTAGATAACAGTGTCAAAGACATCAGCCTCCCACTGATGCAGAGAACAAAGGGTTTAGCTTCCTATAAAAAGCTCCCAAATCCTCTCTCATGCCAATCATTCCTGCTGGCTACTCCATTAGAATGGATCACAGCATGAATCTGAGTCAATTTTCCCCTATAAACCTGATCATTTCAAACAATCCCAGCATGCTGTGCACTTCAAGCATTAAGTAACAGCAGTTTAGGACAGGATTCATCTCGCTTGGTTAAACAAACCTTATAACCACATGGGCTCATATGCTTCCCACATAAATAAATCACCCAAATTGCATTGCAAAAGTAATGCTGATTCACAACATGATATTCTAACACTGCTCAAGACTACTTCAACATACACAATGTTATGCCAAAAATCAATTGTCATTTTCATGCAGTACTTTGCCTATTTCCTGGTATATAAAGGTTAATTTTTAACTGAAATTTAAAATGAAATAGTTTCTACAGATTGAGGGGATAATGCACAGTCTAGTGTTATTGCTAATTAAAACTTTTAAAAAATTTAAATAAGTGAAAGTACTAAAATTACAGAAGTAAAAATACAGGGTTACACTTTATTTTAAGGTGTCTTTGTTATAGTGTAATTATACATTTAAGTACGGAGTAATATTAATTAACTACATATACTTACTATATGGTTAGGGTTAGGATTAGGGTTAGGGTTACTTGAATGTAATAATGCATAATTTACTGTTATTATAATAGTAAGTACATGTAACGTGTAACAAGGACACCTTAAAATAAAGTGTTACCAAATAAAATAAAATAGAAAAACTACTAAAAATGACAACAGCACATACAATTAAATTAAAATGAAAACTGAAAATACAAAAATAAATCTAACTAAAAATATTAATAAATACTATAATAGTATATAAATAGTAACAAAATACCCCTGGTACAGTCAACCAGACATTCCTGCAGAACAACAAACATTTTGTTGCCAATTTTGCTCCAACAAAGCAGTTTAGCCTGTTGCTTAAGATGATGCTTTATTACACTTGTTATTTTAAAAAATCAGAAATGTCATTGAACATCCAGAGTCATTTTAGGCAGCTACCACACAAAAACACAAATTCTAACCCACCTGTCGTTTGAGACCGGTTGACTGCGTCGGGGCATTCTCCTCAAACTTCGCTAGCAGCTGTGTGGCCATCGACTTCACTTTATTGTTGTTGTACGCTGCCGCAGCCGAGTCAATTTTACGTTCTGCCAGAGCTGTAGCTATAGAGGGCCTTTCGTCTCGATTAACCCTCTGCAGCTCTTCCTGTGATGTTGGAGAACAGGAATGAAAGGATTTAGATAAGTACATATACACAACGGTGCACATCCATTGATCCAACAAGACATGGCCTTACATCCTCTGATTGTCCAGCCTGGCTGGTCTTTCGTCTTTTCCCCAGTCCATCCAGTTCCTTTTCTTTTTTATCCTACAAAGGATTTGAGAGGAAAAGTTGAGATCACAAGAATCAATAATTTTGCAGTATCAGAAAGAAACTTGACTACCTTGGGGTTTCGTTTGCGGGAGATGGCGATGCTTTGACCTAGTTTACTGAGGAACGAGATTGGTGATTTAGTGCTGGCAATCAACGCAGCCTTCTCCTCTGGGCTCAGATTGTGGTTTTCTGAAACACAAAAACATGAATAATAACTACTACAATCTACGAATGAATTGCATGCTGGGGAATAGCATAAATACTCTTATAATGGCTTGACATTACGTTTTGGTTTTGCAAGTTTCTCTGGTTGCATTAGAGTAGAGCTACAACTCACCACCAGGTGGCACAGTGTCCTTGAACATCTCGTAGAACTGGCTGAGGTACATCACCATGGAGAGCTTGTCAGGCTCCACCACAACAGACATCTCCTTCCCAGTCATGATGGGAGAAATCCCAAACTCTTTTTCGGCCACGTCAAAAGCCAACTGGTTGTTCTTCTCCACGTCTTTCTCATCCAGTGAGTCAAAGTCACTGTAGTTATAAGACATCGCAACATGAGACACATCTTTATATACCATAATCAAGTTATTTAGCAAGTTAAAAAAACCAGAGAGAAGTATTAAAAAGAGATTTAAAAACTCTAGCCAGATAAAACACATATATTAACGTTACTGTAAAAAGAGCATGATCTAGAAAGCAGTTTAATACATCTTTAAATCATAAATGTCACAAGAACATCTGCTGAACATAATTTGCGAGGGCTGTTCACACTGACAGTGATTCAAGTTGTTGTTTTGTTGGTTGCTAGCAGCAGTTATTATTCGGTTGCTGCATCCAATTGCATGAGGTTGTGGATCACACAAGCTTCACTGTCTGGACTCCAACTGCTGGTCGCCGCATTGCATTAAACTTTAAAGTTGAATTTTGCTGCATTCCCAAGTTAGTCTGTGTTGCTCATATTGTGTCAAACTGGCAACCGTCATTAAAGGTTGCTTTATTGATGCAAATCTGTTAGTGTAAATCTGTTTTAGCATTGAACAGAAAACATGTTCGCGAAAAACTACCACTTGGTTAAAAAACTGAAAATTAGCTATCATTCATAAGTCAGTTTTTTTTTTTTTTTTTTTTTGAAAGAAATTAATACTTTTACTCAGCAAGGATCAAAATTGACAGTAAAGACATTTATAATGTTACAAAAGATTTCTATTTCAAATAAATGTCATCATGAACTTTATATATTATATAGTATATTTAATTATTTTATTTATTCTTTTGAACTCCATATCAGTAACAATGGTTATATTCGTGGCAACATTAACAGTATAACATTTTCTTAAGCAATCACTATACAAAAACATACAAGTAACAACAACAGTACTGTCATACAGAGTCATACAGAATCTTTCAATTTAATCAATGATAAAAATTCTAAAATTCTTCCAGGAGAGACCTTTTTAAAAATGTCTTCAAGTATATTTCTGAGTAAAAATGTTGTCTAATATCATTTTCAAATTGGACATTCTATTAAAATGTTTTACACTCAAAAAATTCTTATACAAATCACAAACTTTATATAGTATACTGCACATATTATATATAATATATAATATACTGTGGTTCCCACAACTATTATCAACATTGATAATAAAAAGAAATGTTTCTTGAGCACTGAATCAGCATATTAGAATGATTTCTGAAGGATCATCTGACACTAAAGACTGAAGTAACAGCTGCTTAAAATTTAACTTGCCAATTCACAGTCTATTTTATATGCATTATCAGAAATATACTTCCTATAGTATGTATATGAAAACTGAACACACTGCATAAGTATCTGGACTGAGCTACTGAACAAGGCAATTGTCGGGATGTGGTATCCTCCTCAGAGACTTCCACTAATGCTGCCTTACAAACACAAATGCAGACTAGTTTAGCTGACCATAACAAACAACTCATAAGCAAAAGCTTTTAAAGGTCACTCAGCATCTGCTCTAATGGAGAGTTATGATAATGCTAATGTGTGTCTCAAAAGCTAATGGGGATTTCAGCTGCTCTACGTAACAGAACCCAGTGTAAGAATAACTACAGCATGAGTTCCTGGCCTTTTGCAAAGGAGAAACTTACCCAGCCGTACTGTTATTATAGTGTGCTGTACTCAACAGATGAGTAAGCCAAGTAAATAAATACTACATGGTAAACAAATCTATAAATAGCTTATTAAAAGTAATGAGGTGAGGACAAATTAACTACCACAGCTGAAGAAACACTTGAGTAATATTAGCAATGGCATTATCACTTAAAGGTGCACTCTGTAAGTTTTTGCTGACTCATATTCCACAGCTTAAAGGGATAGTTCACACAAAAATGAAAAATTCTGACATTATTTACTCATCTTCAGTTTTTCCAAACCTGTATGAGTTTCTATCTTCTGTTGAACATAAAAGAAGGTATTCTGAAGAATGTGAGTAACCAAACAGTTGTTGGTCCCCATTGACTTCCATACTAGGGGAAAAAAATACTATGGCTGTCAATGAGGTCCAGAAACTTTTTGATTACCCACATTCCTCTAAATATCTTCTTTTGTGTTCAGTAGAAGAATGTTAAGTCATGAAGGTTTGGAATAACATGAGGGTTAGTAAATGATGACAGAATTTTCATTTTTAGGTGCTTTCAATAACAAAGCTGTTAAATCTTTGACTCATCGGATCTTGTGTTTTGTGTCTAGTTTTCTGTCTTCTATTACAGAATAAATGTTATAAATGTCACTTCTGAACAATTCAAGGTGTCCTTGCTAAATGAAAGTATAAACAATCTTGCTGATCCCAAACTTCTGAAAAGTAGTGTATCTTATTTGAGTGTACATCAATTTAAACATATTTGTCACAAGGTATTATGAATTGTCTACATCCTTTTTAATGATGGAAACACTACAATACAGAGTGCATCTTTTATGATTATAGTCCAAAGCTCATAATCATACACCAAAACCTCAAAACTCTCTAAATGTCAAACATTTGCTTGATCTCCTGTCTTCTCACACTGTGGGGCCATGACTTAGACGTTCTTTCCAATTCAAGTTTTGTTATTCTTTGCATGAACTGAATTTCTGATTCTCTGCGGCAGGGTTTGTGCTCCAGTCCTGCATCTCTAAATATAGCACCGTAATAACACAGGGCTTTTGTTGGGATCAGCATGTGGCACACTGCACTTACATGAGGTCTGGTCTGTATCGGTGGATGAGCGCACACAGGGCCAAGCCGCTCTTCCAGGACATGGTGAGATCAGACACACTGACACATCTGTATCCCTCCGCCTGCCTTTGACACCAGTTCAGCAGCTTACTGGAGCGCACGATGGACTCTGATGGGGGTAAGCAAAGTCAAGCGGTGCCTAAGCAAGAATGTGCATATTCAGTAATGGAATGCGCCAACATCCAATCGGATCGGAGTTAGTCACATGACCAGAGCAGTGTCTGAAGAACTTTCATGGTGCATTTCATTCCTTTTTGAGAGGTTATGAAACATTCAAGACATCGACGGCATTGGTAATTGTTCTCAGTTTATAAAATCCACAAATATTTGTTAGTGCATAGTTGCATTTCATTCTAAAGCGCTCAAAGACAACTTTCCATTCCATGTCAGAGTTACTCTTTTTATACAATAAACTGCACAAAGCTTGTTGAAACTTAGAAGCCTGTAGAACCTCATGCATTCAGATTAGAGTCGCCCACAAAATTACCTTGCAATTGCTTCTCAAGCAGAATTTCTAGGACAAAAATAAATCAAGTTATACACATTTTTATATTTAAGACTATCCAATGTATAGAAAGGGGAAAAGGCTAAATAAATATATGAAAAATTAATGTATCCACAGCTGATGTGCAATAATAATGTGATACTAAATCTACCAACCATTTCTTGTGAGCTTAGGAGTTGAAGAGTTGACCACATTCTCCATGTCGACACGCAAATCCCTGGTTTCTCCGGTGTCTAACAGATGCCGTACCTGCAGACAATTATATTGTAAAGGTATTAGAAGTCACGTTTATTCCTTAGGAGGGTAAACCATTGTTGTCAACCATTTTTTTCTGATGCCAATATCTAGAAAGCAAGCAGAAGGCAGATAAAATGCCAATGAGAGCAAATGAAATGTACACAAAATTAATTACCTTATTTACAGATTATTTACTCAAAAGCGAAACAAAAAAAAAAAATTGGTGAAAATAACTGTAAAAATTGATACTGGTTATATTATAGATAGATAGATAGATAGATAGATAGATAGATAGATAGATAGATATGTGTGTGTATGTATGTGTGTATGTATTTATATATAGAGAGAGAGAGACAGATAGATAGAGAAAGAGATAGAGAGAGAGAGAGAGAGAGAGAGAGAGAGAGAGAGAGAGAGAGAGATTTGCTAAAGATTACATTTAACTGTTGTTATATTATTCAAATAAATATTTAGCAAAAATATCTAGACAAAACTTGCAGTTGGGTTTTCTGACAGGTCAGATGATAAACCCACCTGGTTGGGTCTCACTTGGTGAAGGCTGATGTTAGGGTACCGTGTGGTCGGGTCCACACTGTACTGGCTAAAGTTCTTGCTCACATTCTCTGGTGTCGTCTGAGGCAGCAGTCGATAGATACTTTCTCTGAAACCCAAATGAGCAGTGCTTATTTTCAGACACAAATTCCCTACATTTTGGCATTCATCCCTTTAGTGATGTCTCAAGATGAGACCCTAGAGACATCATGCAAGCTACTCGCTCATAAAACACTTTTGCTTCCCCACAAACATACTGCTTATTGCATACAAGTTGAAAAGAGCTTTACCACTGTGAATTACCCTGCAGTATGCAGCAAAATAACAGTGCAGGAAGAAAACGAGCACCACAGTAAATGACGGCCTGCAGGGAGTCAAGGACTTGAGCTGTTTACTGCACATTTTGAAGACAATCACTGTCAACCTCATCATAAGTTCTGTATCACTCTAGATGTGTTTGGTGTAACACCATATTACCTATTTTATTTTTACAGTATGCCAAAAGTTTAAATATTCAGAGACAAATCAGATTAAAATGCAAAATAATTGCATTTATTTCCATTATCATATGTTCAATATCACATGTAAAAATAACCAACATGTTTTTGAAAGTTTTATTATTGCATACTATATATATTAAGCACTATTTTTTAAAAACAAACAGCATTCCATTCTGTACATAGCATGTTTTACCGTTCAGCCAGCACCTCCAAAGGGGAGCTTCCATGAGCCCAACTCCGCACCATCCACGCTGCATCCATGGCTGCCAAGAAACCTCTTGCTATTCCAGTACCCATCGGCCAGAATGGCTATACACACACACAAAAAAAGACACACATTCATCACCTAACCCTAAGAGTGAGAATGAATAGCTGTACAGTTCATATTAGAAATCAGTCACCTTCTGTTTGGAAGAAGATGGAAAAACTGCCCTCACAGTCGTGGTCTAGCTAGTGTTACTGAGTGTGGTGTTTTAACAAAGTGGTGGTTTCAGATTTATGTGAGAAAATGTATTTTCAGAAGTTGAAATTTGTCAAAGTAAGATGTTGGAGAAGAGCAATAGCCAATTTTGCGGTACTTCATGGAAAAACACCATCTGGTTCTATTAAAGTAGATTTTAACAAATAACAAACTCCTTTACATGAACATAGCCTAAAGTTATTTCCCTCCTCCACATCGGTTTTCCACTCACCTCTAGAAGACTGTCTCCCACTAGGGCTACTAGCAGCTTATGGCCGTTGCGCTGGCGGACGAGCGCTGCGTTCTCTGAGGCGTACATACAGGTGAAGTCAAACATGGCGACGTCAGGTTGGCCGTAATGGTTGATGGCAAAGTCCAGCTTAGGAAGCTGATGATTGGTAGAGAAATCTGCTGCTTCTCTGGCATAGGACAGCAGAGCCTTCTGGTCAACATTGGCCCTGGAGAGCAGCATTTCTGTGTCTGCATAGTCCTGTACAAGAGCGAAAAAAAATTAAGACATATAAAAGCTATAAATATATTTTATATATATATATAATATTATATTAATATATATATATTTTAATATAATATTATATGATATTATATTAATATAATATTATATTATATTATATTAATATAATATTATATATATATATAAATTTTTAAATATTTATAAATATTTATTTAAAATAATTTTCATATATATTGTATTTATCTCTCTCTCTCTCTCTCTATATATATATATGAAGTGTATTGTATGAAGTGACAAAAAAAAAAACTTTTTTTTTGCAAATTCATATATTTTTTTTTTACACATATCAAAAAACATAATGACCATTAATGTTTGTGGCATTTTTTTGATAAGACAGAAATTTTTGGCACTGAGGAAAATAGAATTATTAAAACTTCTAAAGGTTCATATTTTCAAACTACACTCAAAGTTTTCTGCAACTGAAGAGCACCACGAGGCATATAATTCTGTCCTGAGTGGCTGTGGGTGTGGTAATAGGATATTTGAGAGGTCTTTTCCTCTCTGATTCATGTTGCAACGAGCGAGCAGTGTTTGTTTCTCCTAGAAGTCAGGCTCTTTAAAACAGATGAGGACTCTTAACACTGACACTCATTTAAAATGGCTTTATTCTGAGCACCATTACAGTTAAGGCATAATCCTACATATTAAACATGAGTGTTTTGTTCAGTGAGATTCTGTCATTTATCCTGAAAAATGCACAGTAAGCATCCCTCTCTCACAGCCTGTCGGGCTACATTAATTGGTATCGCTACTGTACATCATTATATCAGTTGTACTGTGCAAGAGTTGTGTGTGAGTGTGAGAGAGAGGGCTGGGATTGAGGCTCCCTGTTAATGATTCAACAAACTTGGCAGTGCTGGGAACAGAGCAGAAGAGCTCATTGTGAATAAAAGGGAACAGACTGTCCGCACTAAGTAATGATTATTTACACTCCTATGGCCTCCTAAAGACAGAATTAAACACCTAGAACCTTCAGAAATAAATTTTATGCTGATTTTGTGCTCAAGAAACTTTTGTTATTAATATCAATGTTGAAAACAGTTGTGCGACTTTATTTATTTATTTTTTTTTGTGGAAAACGCGATAGATTTTTCTGAAGATTCTTTGATAATAGAACACGATTTGAAATAAAAATCTTTTGCAACATTATAAATGTCTTTACTGTAACTTTTGATAAATGTAAGGCATCCTTGCTGAATAAAACTTAATTTCTTTCAAAAAATTTAAAATGTAACTGATATCAAACCTTTGAACGGTAGTAAATAATGATTAGTGGTTTTGACTAAGGTACTTTGGCATGCAACACCCAGAAGACACCTTAAATAAGACGTTTCTGCTGGTTTTAGATGATTTAAGATCTTCCCCCAGCCTCACCAAGCTAGTGTGTATCTGGTTTAGATGGTTGGCAAGCTAACCAGTTGAAAAGTGTCAAAATCCATCTAAAACAGAAAAACCAGGCCAGCTAAAACAAGCTTCAGCTGTTCAAGCTTGTTTTTTCAATTCAAGTTTGTATTGCATCTCAAATCATCTGCCTTGAGCAGAGGTGTGCTAGTACTTTTCTAAGGAACAGAGAAAGGCAAACAGGAAGAGAAAGAGATAAAGAGGGAGGGAGAAGTGAGAATAAAAGAGTGGAGATTAGTTAGAAAACTGGCGCTAGTCAAACTCTTTGATCACTCACATGTAGAATGACGCCCTTTTCAAGCAGGCTCTGCTTTTTGGCAGTCATTACAAAGTAATGTGTGTCATCCTTATAGTAGACAATGTTTTCCAGGTCAATTCCTGTGGAGGCAAACCGACAGAGAAAAAGACAAAATGAGCAAGCGGGAGGAAGAGATTGAAGTGGAGATGTGACAGACAGCATTTCAAGGGGGAAAAAAGGGGGACAGAGATAGAAAGAGGAAGTTGTTTGCATCCGTTCACAGATGTAATTAAGTTCCATCTGTGCGGTGGATAATGCGCCCACTCAGGACAGAGAGAGAGAGAGAGGAATAACAGTGATTATACAAGTCAGAAAACAGCAACAAAGACAGTCAACTCAGCACAAAGCACAGGGACAACTCTTCAAGTATTTGTTTCCTACTCTGCTGGATCTTCTAGAAGTACTACAAAAAAAGATTCTCTAAAAGTATAACAAGAGTTCTTCTGTTAGCTATGAGCTGTAGCTGTTGTTGTTACATCGAAGATCTGACATATATTCAGTAAGAGTGCTTATTGTACCTGTGGCTTCTCTAAGGTCCTGGAAGAACTTCTGGTTGAAGATGAAGGCTACTCCACTGATCTCCTCCACCTTTGCTTCTGCAGTCGTGTTGCGGTTAATGAAGTTAGCTGTGATAGCAATGGCCAGTTTGCCCCTGAACTCCTTCCTCCTGAACCCTGAAGAGACAGCATAAACATTCATAAGAATGAACGCCAAAATGTTTATGCAGATCGACAACAGATCAGCCAGATTTCCAATGACTGAAAACTATATTGTGTTGCCCATGCAAAACCCACCACCATATTATTAGGTGGCTGCCAGTTTGTTGCAAAGACATTTGAGTGTTTTGAATATGTTGCTATGCAGTTGTTAGGGTGTTTTACTCAAAATCCACCCTATGCATATCTAGCGACCTATGCATATAGATGCAGATATGCGATGCATATCTTTGATCTAAATCATTGATAAGATTTGAGTGTCATCTTCAAATGTACACTACCATTCAATAATGCTTTTTTATTCAGCAGCCAAGGACACATTAAACTGATCAAAAGTAAGAGTAAAGAATTTTACACTGTTACAAATTATATTTATGTATAATAAAAGCCTTTGAACAATCTACTCAAAGAATCCTGAAAATGTATCTAATGCACCAAATCCGAATACAAGAATGATTTCTGAAGGATTATGTGACACTGAAGACTGAAGTAATGGATCCTGAAAATTCAGCTGTGCATAAAATGAATAAATTACATTTCAAACAAACAAACAAAAAAAAAAACTGAAAAAAAGAAAACATTTTAAATTGTAATAATTACACAATTTTACTCTTTTTAAACCCATAAATGCTGCCTTGGTGAGCATAAGAGACTTTCAAAACCATTTAAAAATCTTACAAACATCCTACAAACATCTGAATGTTAGTGCAAGTCTACAATGTTGTTCACCCAATTTTGATTTGCCAAGTTCATTCAGTTAGTCAAATATAAGCACACTTCTCCTAAATAAGCAGCACGATTTGAGATATCATTCATGTCTGCAGGACAAGTTACACACTGAGGTTTGTTCAAATCCCTTGGCAAGCACCACTAATTATTTTTCTTCCTGTCTAGACAAGAAGCAAAGATGTAAAAAGAGGACGTTCTCAATTATGATTTTATATGAAGTGCTATATTCTTACCTGACAGCGTGTTTCTCCTCCCATCAGCCCCAATTATGACATCAAACTCTAGCTCATTGACTGGATGTGTTCTGGGGTGGACCTCGGCTCTCCACCCAATTCCTGGAAAAACCAACAGCATGTTCAACGATGACAGACAAGTCCTTTCTCCACAAAACTTGGTATCCGTTCAGGATATGCCTAGGCTCTTTAGAATGACTGGTATTTATGTGGAAAAAGAAACAAACGAATGGAATAGTTGAACTTTAACGTGGAAAGGCCGTGAGAAAGTGATCTTACTCTCATTCTCTTGGTCTTCTGGTGGCTCAATGAGGCCTTTGAACTCCACGTTGACGTGAATCTCGATGCCAAGGAGAAGAGCTACCTTCAAAAGCATCAGCTGCAACTGACGAATACCTGCAGTAAGAGATTGCAAAAACAAAAAACACATTTGAGACTCCATTTACACATGGTATTAAAATCTGGACAAGGCATTCTAGAGAAGTTCCTCTGATTAGGTACATCACTTCCACAAGTCCAATTTTTTTCTTCTTGGCCAGAACTGTTCTATCTTGCTGGCAAAGTTTAAAGACCTTGTTTTGGCAGGTTTTCCCCAACACATCCCACAGTGATTACATGAGTAGGCAGCCATTCAATGTCTGGGATGAATCAGTACGCATTAGTATTTACACTACACTTGCTGGGAGTCCTTGAACATCTCTGAAGGTGGTTTGAGTAATTAAAAGTCTCCAATGTGTGTCATCTACTTTTAGTGCTGTCCACTATCTGTCATGTGTAATGGTATCTGTTATGTGTAATGGATGTCTGCACTGTCAAAGTTAATTTCTCTCTAAAAGAAAAATAGTTATAGATATACTACTCACTGATATGGTCGATGGCTCCAGCACAAAACTTGCCGTAGAACTTCTTGGCTCCAAGACCCCTCAGATCCTGAATGGTGAAAGGCCAAAGATGGAGCACATTGTTTCGGGAGAATGCATCCCTCTTCTCCAGCAAAACCACTTTGGCTCCAAGGAAGCCCAGCTCTATGGCTGTACGCAAACCACATGGTCCAGCTCCAATGATCAGACACTGAGAAACACAATCCGTAAGGAGTAAAAATCAAATCATTAAGCCACAAAGTCCATAAAGAATCTGTTTTAAGAAATACCAGAACATTGCAAGTTTGAGAACTAATAACCAAAACACTCTCTTTCACCCCAGGGAAACTTTCATACTTTGGTGTTGGCACAGGCCCTTCCTTTTTTGTATTCTTTGTGGCTGGCGCGCTTGTCTAACTTGGCCCAGAGAGCTTTGGCTTTCCAGTAGTTGAGCTTGGACTTGAGTTTGTGGTAGAACACACGGTATTCATTGGGCTTGAGTTCCAGGAAGTCACAAAGCTCTTGAAAAGCCTTGAGAGTGCCTTTGCAGGTGGTGGCCTGGACGAAGCGGTCAAAGAGCACGTGGGACTGATTCACCCTTTCTCCCACCGCATTGACGCCTCCATCTCCCATGGTCCCTTGACCCGACGAGCGGGGATTATGGGACAGGCCCCGTCCAGCTTACTCAGAGTCTCTCTGTTTGCGATTCAACTTCCGCCATAGGCCATTTTCTCCCTGAATGAAGAAAGAAAAAAGATTTATCAAATATATATATATATATATATATATATACAGTGGGTACGGAAAGTATTCAGACCCCCTTCACTTTTTTCAATTTTGTTATATTGCAACCTGATACTACAATTGTTTAAATTCATTTTTTTTCTCATTAATCTACACTCTGTACCTCATAATGATGAAGTGAAAACAGAATTTTAGAAATGTCTGTAAATTTATTAAAAAGAAAAAACTGAAATATCACATTTACATAAGTATTCAGACCCTTTGCAACAACACTTGAAATTTTGCTCAGGTGCCTCCCATGTCTCTTGATCATTGCAGAGATGTTTCTACACCTTGACTGGAGTCCGCCTGTGGTAAATTAAATTGATTGGACATGATTTGGAAAGGCACACACCTCTCTGTAAAAGGCCTCACAGCTGATAATGCATATCAGAGCGAAAACCAAGCCATGAGGTCAAAGGAACTGCCTGCAGAGCTCAGACACAGGATTGTATCGAGGCACAGATCTGGGGAAGGCTACAAAAAAATTCTGCTGCACTGAAGGTTCCCAAGAGCACAGTGGCTTCCATAATTCTCAAATGGAAGAAGTTTGGCACAACCAGGACTCTTCCAAGAGCTGGTCCCCAGCCAAACTGAGCAATTGATGGAGAAGGGGCTTGTCTAGACTGGTGACCAAGAACCTGATGGTCACTCTAGTTGAGCTCCATGATCATATATGCAGATGGGAGAAACCTACAGAAGGACAAACATCACTGCAACACTCCACCGATCTGGGCTTTATGGCAGTGTGGCCAAACTCAATCCTCTCCTCAGTGAAGACACATGAAAACACACTTGGAATTTGCAATAAAGCACCTAAAGGACCCTCAGACTCTGAGAAACAAGATTACTTGGTCTGATGAACCTCAATTCTAAGCATCATGTTTGAAGGAAACCGGCTCTTCTCATCACCTGCAGAGTACCATCCCAAAAGTAAAGTGTGGTGGTAGCAGCCTCATGCTGTTGGGCTGTTTTTCAGCGGCAGGGACTGAGGAACTCATCAGAGTAGAAGAAAAGCTCAATGCACCAAACTATTGAGATAGCCTTAATGAAAACCCAGTCCAGGGCATTCAAAACCTCAGACTGGGCCGAAGGTTCACCTTCTAACATGACAATGACCCTAAGCACACAGCCAAGGCAACACAGGAGTGGCTTAGGGACAACTCTGTGAATGTCTAGAGTGACCCAGCCAGAGCCCTGACTTGAACCCTATCGAACATCTCTGGAGAGACCTGAAAAAGGCTGTCAACAGACGGTCCCCATCCAACCTGACCGAGCTTGAGAGGATTTGCAAAGAAGAATGGCAGAAATTCCCCCAATCCAGTTGTGCAAAGCTTGTTGCGTCATACCCAAAAAGACTCGAGGCTGTAATTGCTGCCAAAGGTGCTTCAACTAAGTACTGAGTAAAGGGTCTGAATACTTATGTAAATGTGATATTTCAGTTTTTTCTTTTTAATAAATTTACAAACATTTCTAAAATTTTGTTTTCACTTTGTCATTATAAAGGACAGAGTGTAGAGTAATGAGAAAAATAAAGAATTTAAACAATTGTAGTATCAGACTGCAACATAACAAAATTGAAAAAAGTGAAGGGGGTCTGAATACTTTCCGTACCCACTGTATATATATATATATATATATATAAACACACACACACACACACACACACACACACACACACACACACACACATCACTGTGGCACATGTGGAAATGCACAAAACTTTGCAGGAGTAAAAATAATTATTTCCTCATTTTTGGCTAATTTTTAAAAAAAAAGTCTTCTCAACTTCAATTTCAGACAACTTTCCCTAAAAATAATTGCAGAAAGTGTGATGAAAATCTGCAGACTGCATCTAGGCCTTCTTATTAGACTTTTCACCAACGATAAAGATATAATAATATTTAAATAAAAATTTCACAATATACACAGCATGGCTTTAACAGAAAGGAGAGATATGGAAACTTCCTGGTTTAGTTTCAGAAACAGACAATTTAAACAAACATACCTCACTATCCTATAATCTGCAGAAACTATATCAGAGGAAAGGACTAACCTGACAAACTTTAATTTCAGTTTCATGGATCTAAACATGGATGCAGGAACAGAAGCCCAAGTCTCGTCTATGATAAATGACCATTTTAATTAACCTCTCTGAAGTTAAGTCAGCATTAACCGGAAGTCGCTGCCGACTTTATTTTAGTATAGTGACATATTTCCAACTGAAACGGAATATTGAATAGAGGGCGGGGTTTTATTTTACCGCTCCTCCTCTCCATCTCTCACTCATAGAAACCTAACGGTTGGAGGGCCGTGGTTAAGGATATTCTGCAAGCCATCAAACTGACATCAGAGAAGGAATGCCATTCCAGAACGGAAGCAAATGTTCTGATTTTGATTAAAGATTGCCAAGACAAACTATTTTTTTTTCATTGGATTATCTTGCACGTACAAACTGTTCACCTTAAGATTAGCATTAGCAATGTGCCCTAACAAAGTAAATAGAGTCAATTTTGATTTCAAGAGGACTTTAAGAGATCACTTTATGTTTCTACAGGGCTAGAGCATGATATAATGCAGCTATGTAAAACATACTGTATAAACTGGTCTATAAAACGGGTTTCAACAGCTAACACCTTTCAACAACACAGAGTGGGCTGCCAAAACCTTGTCTGGAAAATTTCACATAGCCTAAAGTACCTAGAAGCTTTAGTAAAGACTTGGCATCAGAAAGAGCAGAGAATGCCCGATGCCTTTATCTCAGAGTCAGTGACCACAGGAAGTCTGATGAACGCACAGAAACCCAAACAGAAAATGCTGTAATATTGGAAGTTCATGCATTCTACTGTGAAAAAGACACCCCAGACATGATAAACCAACCACAGTGCTGCATGTATAATAAAAACTATTGCTAACACCAAGTCCTAATCAGGTGTGAAATAGTTTTGTCAGACTTTTGTCAGCCTGTTCCTCTTTAGAGCTTATTTTGGTCAAGAACTAACCATTCAAACAGGAAGAGACCTCCTGACATGTAAAGCAACCAACCACAGTTTATTTTGCATTTAAATGGTGAGAAAGAGCCTCACAAATGTATCTCTCATTCTTTAATACAGACTGACAAAGACATGATCTCGTTGACAAAAAAAAAACCCAGAAATGCTCATAACCAAACATTTCGGCAACATACTGTGCAGGGAACTTCTCCAAAAGAACATTTTTAAGCAAGATTTTTTAAGATGCTCTAAAGACATAAAGAAAAAAGAATGCTGAGCAATCAAAAGAATCACATTTAGACTGTTTTTCAATCGGGCAACTGAAAGCGACCACACACTTAACTGTCATCCACTGAAATAGAACATCTAAAATATCACAAATTAGCAGTTTGTCAGAGCCAAGGACATGTACATGCACTCACTCCCTTTAAACGAATTCAGACTCACACACACTGCTAAGGTGTGGTCTAGATGAAGGAAATCTCCACCTCACAGAAAGCCTATGAAAGGGAAGGTAGGTGAAGGGTTAGTGTGAGGGCCCTTTCACTCGGTTCCAGCTCTAGTGTGCTGTGAAAACACGCTCCTGACCTCACCGCTCTGAAACTGCTGCGCCAGCAATCAGCTCAACACCACAGCCAGCCAATAAAAGCCTCAGTGTCACAAAGCCACATGACATGATGTAATGATATCAGCCTTACATGTAGGGCTGTCATAACAATGAAATTTTAGCTGACAACTGATTGCAGTACAAATAATTACAATAATTAATGTGTAAGCTTAATACACAGACATTTATTAATGACAAAAGTTATAAAATAAAATCAATAAAAATAATAGTTTAAATGAAGTCTTTGTATTATTGTGTATATACTTAATATCAATAATACTAGTAATAACAATAATACTAATTCCCATTTACATTCACACCGATGTCAATTTGATTTGTTTTTGATGCTGTAAATATTATTAGATTCACTTAAAATTATAGCAATATTTGACTAACATTTATAAATCACAGTTATCGCTGTCAGGTGATTATAAAATAATGGAGGCAGACCTACTACCATATGAAGTGTACAAAGACTTCATGTTTTCATATTAAACAAATGGATTTTACAGTCATGAAATATTTTGCCCTGTAAATTTTGCTACACATGTCAGCTGTCACTTTGGCTTTGAATACTGGAAAGGCGTGTGAATGCACTGCTAAGTCAGATGGATCTGGTTACCCGTTTCCTCTCTCCATCACTCTATGACACGACACTAATGCTTCAAAGGGTTGAACTTTTTTGTGAGGCAGCGGTCGGGTAAACAAATACGACACTGAAATACACTGACGTTCAAAGTACAGCTCATTTAACAAAGGTTGCTGAATTAAGGAAAGAAAACTGTTTTCTATTGCAGGGTATGCAGAAATTGACCCTCATGGGACAAATATAGATTTTGTTTTTGGTTGTCCGGCTTTTGGTTTGGCTTTAATTCTGTTAGCCCCTGAAAGCCGAGAACCTCGGCATTGGATATGATATCAGAGAACCTCAGATGCGAAGCTTGGGTTACACTGAATATCATGTGAACCCAGCTGTGTTCAGTGCGGACTAACCTGTTTAAAACCCTCAAGTAGTTACAAGTGAGAAAACTGACTCCTCAAGAGCATGGGAAAGAAGCTGGTTTCACATATACACATATACAAACACCACACTTCATGGTCAGCCATAAAATCCATACAGAATCTGCACACTTCTTCTGTGCTGATGGTGGAGGAAAGAATTATGTGGAATGGATATAAATGAAACTGATTATCAAAAAAAGTATTGAATTGAGTACTGAGTATTGAAATATAAGGAGCAGGGATGTGTAGAACTCTGAAAACAAACAGAAGTTAAAATCATGAAGTCTGATGAGCTTTTTATGGAATTCTGTGGATTCCATTCAGGACTGGCCATAAGCCGAGAAGGAAGCATGACCGTGTGCATGGAACTACAACCATCCAAATATTGTGAAGCATGGGGTTTAATTCTATGGAGATCATTTTGTGGAGGATACTGCAGCATTTTTTGGCACTAGCCTAATGCTGAAGCAATAAGTCATTTATGATTTTTGCATAAAAATAAATAAATAAATAAAATAAAAAATAAATTAAAGTAAAGTAAAATAAAATGAATTAAAAAAATTAATTAAAAAAAACAAAATAAATAAAATAAAATACTATAAAAAAAAAAAAATGAATATAAATAAAATAAAAAATTCCCTGATATCGCCATTTCAATGACCATAAAATCCATGACCATAAAAACTCTGAATGTTTCCCATCAAATCTTTATCTATCACAACTTGGTGAAGAACCTGGATTCATTCATAAAAATGAATTCTTAAAAACTACTCAAGATAAGAGAGACTTTGATCATTGCAACAAACCAACAGTATTGAGTACTGTTGTTTCTCACAGCACTGACTCATGGGAAGATGAAGAGCCAGGTTACGTAATGCTGCAATGCCCTATAGCCATGATAAAGCTACAGCATAACATAATACGAACTCCCAGCATGCCTGAACACTTCCAAAACAGGGCTTGCTATAATTAAATGCAGGCCAATATACAGCGCCTCTTTTTCACAGAGGAAACGCCGCACATTTCTGCCATGGTGTGACCTGTCACTATAGGTATATTAAATTTCAGACACAGCAATCTGTCCCTTGTCACTCAGCAATGTGGTGTTAGCGATATAACTGCTGTGAATACGCGCTGAACTCTGTATGACATGAGAGAAACACAAGATAATCATTATGGACATGCTGATAAACAGCATTACAGAGACACAAGACATACGGAAACAATAAACCACAAATCCATTCAACTTTACAGCAAGAAGACCTGAATAAATAACCAATCAGATAAATATACAACCCACCTTCACTCGCCTGTGACTGTGTACACAAAAGGCAATCCAAACAGACTGTTTCAATTCAAAGCACACTTTCTAAAACACACACAGAGCATGTATTTTTTAACTTTATGGAGAGGTTGTGTCACACTCAGGTATAAAAATAGACCACATTACATGTCTGAATGGACCGTACAAAAGCCCTCTCCACACTTTTCTTCCTGTGGGGACCTCATATATTTCCAGTATGCTTCCTGTATGGACATGTGGAAGGGAGACATGCGAGATTTTTAGCTTATAGAGGAAGGGCTTTATACTCTGAGGACTCTCCTTGATGACAAATAATAACTTGAGAAACCATGACGTATCCAGGTATCTGGAAAAACCTAGACAGACAGACAGACAGAGACAGATAGACAGATATAGGCATGGCCAAAAATATCGGCACCCTTGGTAAATATTATCAAAAGAGGCTGTGAAAATTAATCTGCATTGTTAATCCTTTTGATCTTTTATTAAAAAAATTCACAAAAATCTAACCTTTCACTGGATAATAAGAATTTAAGATGGGGGGAAATATCATTATGAAATAAATGTTTTTCTCTAATACACGTTGGACACAATTATTGGTACCCCCAGAAATTCTTATGAGTAAAATATCTCTGAAGTATATTCCCATTCATATTCACAATTTTGAGCACTCCAGGGTGATTATGAACATGAAATTATACAGCCACGGCTTCCTGTTTGACAGAAATATAAATAGGAGGGAAAACAAAGCCCAAATTTCCTTAATCATCACAATGAGAAAAACCAAAGAATATATTTCTGATGTGCAGCAAAAGATAATTGAGCTTCACAAATTAGTGAAGTGGCTTTAAGAAAAGAGATGAAAATTCCCATTTCCACCATCAGGGCAATAATTAAGAATTTCCAATCAACATAAAATTTTACGAAACTGCCTGGAAGAGGACGGGTGTCTATATCGTCCTAATACATGGTGAGAAGGAGAGTTTGAGTGGCTAAAGACTCTCCAAGTATCACAGCTGGAGAATTGCAGAAAATAGTTGAGTCTCGGGGTCAGAAAACCTTTAAAAAAAAATTGTCAAACAGCACCTACATCACCACGTTGTTTGGGAGGGTTTCAAGAAAAATTCTCCTAGCTCATCCAAAAAAAAAACTCCAGCATATTCAGAGCTTTTTTAGCAGCAAACACTCAAGATGGGTTTGGTGAACACAGGGATAAAAAGTACCTCATGTGTACAATGAAATATACTGCTGTATTTTTGATGTTGTGGGCCTATATTTCTGCTGGAGGTCCTGGACATCTTGTTTAGACACATGGCATCATGGATTCTATCAAATACCAACAGATAAAAAAAAAATCAATAAGTGACTGACTCTGTTAGAACCGTACAAAACCGTTCAACCGTACAATAATCCAAACACAAACCTAAAAAAAAAAAACAAAAAAAAAAACAAAAATGGGTCACTGAGCACAAAACCAAGCTTCTGCTATGGCCATTTCAGTCCTCTGACCTAGGGCTGTGCGATTAATCGAAATCGTAATAAAATCACGATTTGAGCTTGCGCGATTTCTAAATCGCTTTATAGAACGATTTTATAGCGTCCCCGACCTCCCGCAGTATGCTATCCGAACCAATCAGAATGTAGCGCGCCCAAACAGAGCATGAGAACAGAACAGACCGGGGGCATACAGACAGATGTAATGCCATATTCCGTCTGTATGCGGTGTGTATTTTTTCCGCACCCATGTTAACGGTTTAAAGTGTTCACACTGTACACTGTAGCGGTCTGGCAGTGCGCTCCAGGAGCGGTGCGTCTGCAGCAGTGCAAAGATCGTTTCCGCACAGTCTATTTTTGCTGTACTGCACGTGCTGAATTAAAGTGACAGCAGCGCATTATTCGCGGTAAAAATGAACATGGTTTGACATGGAAATGTAGTAATTACACCATAAATGCATATAATTAAAGTCTGCTGTTTCACAGTCAACACATGGCATTTTTGCTATATTTAAAACAAGCAAAAGTGCACTTTTAGATAAACAAGGCAATAATAGATAGCACTCGTGGAGGTAGAAAAACAAAGTTAGCCTATATTTATTGAGTTTAAACGTGAATAAATCTATGAAAGATTGTATTACTGTACTGTGATAAAAGAGAATTACAATGCTGAAAAGCATTTTCAGTAACAACGTTTGCATTTGAAATTGAAATAATGGATAAATGTTGTGTTTGTGATAAACAGCCGTAATATTTGCCATATGTCTGTTCTAGAGACATTTTGTTACACCTTTACTTAGTGATTATTTTGCCTTATGTCTGCTCTAGAGACATGTTACATGCTTTTTGATGAAGCTCTAATTGGTTTTCTTTTGGAAATATGTTTCAAATTCACACTGAATGACTGTAAAGCATGTCTGTGTGTGTCAAAATCGTGAAATTGTTCAAAGAAATCGTGACAGGTTTTATTTGTCCATATCGCACAGCCCTACTCTGACCTGAACCCTATAGAAAATGAGTGGGGTGAACTGAAGAGAAGAAGCACCAACATGGAGCTGGGAATCTAAAGGGTCTGGAGTGATTCTGGATGAAGGAATGGTCTCTGATCTCTTGTCAGGTGTTCTCTAACATCATCAGGCATTATAGAAGAAAATTTAGAGCTGTTAAACTGGCAAATGGAGGTTTCAAAAAGTTTTGAATAAAAGGCTGCCGTTAATTGTGGCCAATGTGTATTACAGAAAAAACATTTATTTCATAATGATATTCCCCCCCCCCCCATTTTAAATTCTTATTATAAATAAAAGATCAAAAGGATTAACAATGCAGATTAATTTTCACAGCCTTCTTTGATCATATTTACCAAGGGAGCCAATATTTTTGACCATGATTGTAGATAGATAGATAGATAGATAGATAGATAGATAGATAGACAGATAGACAGATAGATAGACAGATAGATAAGGATTCACAAAAAAAAGCAATTTCTAGTCAACATATCTCAGTATAATGAGGGGAAAAAAAATATTCACAAAAATATTTTCCATGACTTTACATGGAAATTACACTTCAAAGAGCTTTCCATGGTCAGCAAAAACATAAATATATAAATGATCAAATGTATAAAATAAATGCATAAATATAAAAAAATAAAAATAATTTCAACAAAAGATGCCAATATCTAGGTGTTTATAATCAATATATTTATTTTATAAATTTAGCCTATACATTGTATGATTAATTTTATACTTGTTAAAATGTAAATATTTATGATTTATAATATGTTATTAGACATATGCTATAAATATTTATAATATATTTATAATTGATTATATATTTTCATGTTTTATTGAGCATTCACAGTGTGGGTTGAAAACAACAATCCAACAATAATTTGCACCAAATGGGTTAAATAAATGCATTATTATCAGACATTTTCATTTTTGGGTGAACTACTCCATTTAATCAGGCAGTTATCAGCCAATTCTGATAATGTCAGTGTGACCAAATATCTGCTGATTAGAATTAAGGGCTGCTGATATCTGAACTGAAATGCAAGTCATGGTGCAGTACACGTTTACCACTGACACAAGTTAGATAAAACTTCTCTATCTAAATTCAGTCAAATGATGTCAAGTTTATTATATAGTTCTTGTTTATAATCGTAAAGTTTATTGCAGGTTCCTAGGAATTCACCTGATCACATGAAACATTCACAAATCACATATAAAATCACTTTCACATAACAGACTGTTAGGGGAAAGATTAAATATTTTAAGACTACTAGCCGGTGAGACATAAAGCACATAACTCATATCTCAATATATACACAGAAAAAATAAAATCACAACCTTATCGTGCTAGATGACAACTCATAATGTATCTTCCATCCATTTATCTCATAGAAAGAATCTTCACATCTATCTTCAATACTTCTATTCTTTGTTTGGCAGTGATTTTCCCCTGAGAGCGAAGGGGTTTCCTTTAGCACCGCATAAAACATTAGGCTGTGCCGTCTATCAAGCAGCTGTGATGTCTCCTCCTCCTCTTCCTGTGCCTTTCCCTCCAGACAATCAGGTGAGACGAGTGCTGTCGCTATGGAAACATCACCAAAGAGCACAACATCATTATACACATGCTGTAATGATGGAGGAGGGGCACCAAATCAACAGAGCCGCATGTGGGCAGGTAAACAAAGCAAACCAATGTGGGTGAGGCAAACTAGGCCATTATCCACCTGAAATTAGCTGCTTTTCCTTTCTTCTTTTAAAAGAATGGCAACAGTTGTGAATCTCCTTATTTAAAAAGTAGCCAATCCTTCCAAATTGAGTTACAGAAATGCCTGTGTTAATATTGCCCATAATTACCATCTGAATACTATCCACCACACCTCAGTGATTGTGTACAATAGTTTGCTTCATTCTTAGAGTGTCATCTGTGCTTTGAATCTTTGGGCATAGTCGTTTGAATTACAAGACTGAGTTTGTCATGCCAAGTAAAGAACAAATACATAATGTTACTAAAACAAAGATGATCTCAGTTTTAAAACAGAATAGTTAGAGAAAAATTAAGTTCATGAATCCAATGACATTAAACATTTGAGAAATCTGCAATACAGAGCTTGAGAAATGAATCAAAAAAATAAATAAATAAATAAATAAATAAAACCTATATGGTATAAACAAAAAAAGGAGAAATTTTGGAGCTTGACAGTCATGGTCATTATGAACTGTCATTGTATGGAAAAGAAAGAAATTCTGTTTTTATGTGTAACAGAAAAAAATTAACAGCAGGGTTTGGAACAACATGACAGAATCTTTATGTTTGGGTGAACTATTCCTTTAAACAAATCACAGTCTATATGTTTGTCTATACCACAGATCAAAGACTTAAATTCTGTCATCAGTCAGCTTTCCATAGTTTATTATTTCCATACCAGCAAGAACAGTATTAAAGGTCTTGGCCCACAAACAGTCCAAACACAGACTGTCCCACAAACAGAGACACATACTTCATTATGAAAAAAAAATGCCACCACAAAAATGCTGTGCCAAGAAAAGATTACAAATTCAAAGTTTGTTGTCTAGAGTGTTATGTGTGATATTTTATGAGACAAATATATGCATATTTTGACCCAGTTATTTGTGAGTCATCTGAATAATCTCATGTGTATACAGTGAATCACAGTATCTATGGAATGTCCTGTATAAATAGCAATTTTGTGGTTGTAGAGAGATCCAGAACAATACAAATTTGTTTTCAACACTTTCAAAATCAACCTTTTTTCACAAGTTTCATTAAAATGAAATGAGACTGTTGTGTGCTATTTAGGACTAAGGACAGCTAGATTTCTATATTGCTCTCAAAATTGCATGATGCAACTGAGACACATTGAAAAACAGTTGATAACTGACAATATTTTTTATAATGAAATTACAAATGGTTAATGAATGGTTTGATGAACCAACAATAAATACGTCACTTATGCCCTTACGTACCCTTACTCTTCATTTAAATGTCTGACTTCCTGTATTTCTCTAGACATGTTCATATTTGCATGGCTTTCCATGAATAGAAATGTGTGGTTGATAACAGAGATATCGGCACCAGAATTACACCAATAAACAAAACACCAGGATTCATTCAACAAACCTTTGTTTGAATCATATCCAACAAAAGATTTGCTTGAAGTTTTAGCTTGTACAAATACTTTAAGCATCTTACTCTAATTAACTTTCTAATGTGAACTGCAAAGGCTGGAAACATGTACAGTTGATCCATATAAAGAGTGCATCCAACCAAGACCTTGATATTGAACAAATAAAAACAATTTTGCATAAACTTTCATTTTATTTTTTTTAAACTTTTGCCACACACTGATTACCACACACACCCCACACGTACAATTAACCGGCAATCATTGCTAAACTTGTGCAGATTGCTAGAATTCCAGATGGTTGTGACCAACAACCACAAATTGTACAATAAATTTCAAGGCAAAGGAAACAGTGATTATTATATCCCCACTGCTCCATTCTGTCATGTGCTTTTAGGCTTAATAATGATTTAGAGATGCTGAAATTCCTGCTCCAGTAGTTATTTTAATACACCAACTGTTTGGAAAGAAGCATGATATCCAAAATATTATATCATATCATCTAAAACTCTAATAATAACCATCACAATGGAAGTTTTGGGCATGCTCAGCCAGGTGCAAAGACTTTTCATGCCCTAGCAAAACTTTTAAAATTAATGAAATTAATGATTCAGTGTTGTTCATTACTAAAGAATTTCATTCATAAAATCCAGACCCCCAAGTGGAAAACATTTGTATAATTAAGAAAAACCAACAGAACTTATGTTTAAGACTGTGTAAGCTTTGCAATGGCATTCGACCGCAATAAAACACGTTTACTCTGTCTGTTAGGTTTCATTAGAAATGTAAATTACACCAGACACACCTTTCAGACTGAAACCGGCTGAGGAAACAACCACGTGTCATCTTACATATCATCTCCCACTTTAGCAAAGTAAAGAGACGCGGTAGTTACTGTACGTGACTGTACACAGTTGCCTGGTCTCAGAAAAAGACAACAAGACTGTAATCCGGTGAATACGGCATGCTGATTTAATCCTACGTGCTGTGGGTGGGGTTAACTCTGACTCGCAGGGTAAACAAGCTTCCAGACAGCAGGGCCGTAACCGTCGTGACTGACCCAGACCTGCCAAAGCTTTGGCTTTACCTGCGTTAATCAATGACGGCACACATACTGCCAAACAACTGCGATCCTGATATGAGATCGACCAAACCAATGATTACATGCCGAGAACCCAAGTTAAGTTAGACTACTTAAAGAAACAGTTCACCTCTTTTGCCACATTCATGTCATATCAGAATTACCGTAATTATAGTTTCTGGACTTACAAATTAGAAACTTTATGAAAATGATTCCTCTCACTTGAGACGTTATGTTAGAACAACCAAATAACAGACATATCAACAAGTTAGTTGTAGGTAGTTAGGCAGCAACGTATTTGATTAAATAGCATTATTATAACCAGTGTAATTTTTTGCACATTCAAAATTCTGCAACAGAATACAGAGATTAATTTGTGCAGTACATTTTTTTATTTATTTTCCCCCATGGATCGAGTTTGCTGTTTGCACTTCCATAGAGACAAAAAAATTAAGAGGATGTAAACAGCCCTGAGAATTGCTAACCTAAGAGTTTCCATCTCATAATTATGTATAATAATTATTGTAATTCCAACAGGACATGAATACATCATGACATCTCTGTGATTAACACCTTCATTACACACTGCTCAATGTGTACCCAACTACTTCAAGCAGGAGTTCATTAGAAGGAACTGTAGTACTGGTTTGACAGCTCATCTTCAGCAAACACAGGCAGAAGCTGCCGAAAAAAACAGAAATCCAAACACAGACATTAACAAAGTTCTACACATATTGGTTTAGCTATTCAATATTTAACTAAATTTCTTTAAACAATTGACTACGAGAGAATGTTTAAGATAGTACTTTAGCACTCTCTGCAAAAATATTTTACAAATCATAATCCATTCAAACAAACTAAGTTTGCAAATTCCATATGGACCTAAATGTAGGCTATTACAAGAGCATCAGTTTTTATTCTGAAAAATAACAACATGGAAACATAACTGCAATAAATATGAGGAGCTTATGAGAAACTAATGAGAAATTTTCTTTTTGGCCAAGCTTCTGCAGTCTAAAACCTTTCCTGCTTCAACATGCATGTTACTCCAACATCTGTGATCTCTCGCCACCTTTAACTACGCCAAGGGGCCGAGGATACATTTCTCCTGAAGTACTGGTTGAGGACCAACCTCCATGGTTCAAATCCTAACCTCAAACACTGTAAGGGGGGGAGGGGGGAATGCAAAACTGGCCTGAAGTCAGGAACTTGCGCCAATCAAGCAGAGGAAAACGGTGGACTCCAAGTGTGAACGGAATACAAAATGATCTTCAACAGGCCTGTAACCCAAAACTCTCAGACAGATGCTAAGCACTTCAATGGACTTTCATTAGAAGGAAAACAGACACATACTGAATTACATTACAATCCAACAGCAATTTCACAAACTATAGGTGACGGGTGAAATAAAAGCTTCTTTTGTGGAGTCAACAAGAGGACAACTGCTAAAATAATGGAAACTGAGCTTAAAAGGAAGACTGGCTCACTACTACTATCCCAAAAGCACTCACGAAAACAAAACAAAGCTGAAACACATAACACACGTGATGTCAAATCAGGAACGTTTCCCATCACACAAAGGTTGAAGGTTCAGTCCAAGAAAAAGAATACACCCTTTGAGATAAGATTCTTCTGAAATCCATATTAAATGATACTCATTAATATTACTGCAATGCCAAAACAAAGTCTAAATATAATAGAACATTTTACATATCTGGCATAACATTAAAATAGTATTACAGACACTAAAAGGGGATCATTTTTGGTAAAAAGCACTTGATACTATGAAAACATACAGTAATTTAGAGAAATCAGAACTTCAGTCCAGAAAGACTTTTACTGAAACTAAGCTTCAAATATTGCTTGCTCTGAATTTCCACATCTTTCTAACATCAGACATATGAATTCAAAACATCACAGTTCCAGTTAAAACATATCCAATACTGATATTAAGTGTGACTGTTTTGGGCACAAAAACAACATATATAAAAAAAACTATGACATTATTTCATTAAAGCTGACTCAAAAATCCAGCAAGTCAAAACAAACTCCTCCAAGCAAGAGTTCCACAGCAAAAGTAGTGGCAAAGAAAGCAAAGCCTGTAGCCAAAACCAACAGAACGACGACTGCATCACTGGGTCCTGTAGGAAATCACCATTGTGTCTCTCTGGATTCTTCCAAATAAACAGCATGTTTATGCTGAGATGGTCGCTTAGGAGGTGTAGATGAGGAGGCGGCAGAGAGAGGAAGGAAGAATCCTTTGCCAGTCGCTTAGAAGTGAATGTGGGCAGAGCGTGGCAGCACCCTGCACTGTAACATCTTATCTGAGTGAGACACGCAGGCATGCTGAGGAATAGACTGGCCGATCAGTCGTGCCAATGTCGGGGAAAGTTTTTACACCTCTTCTCTGTTTTTTAAGATAAGGGCAAAACAGGGTCACTGGGAACTTTAAAAACAGTCAGTTCACCCAAAAATTTAACTTATGTGTTATTCTTTTCTCACCCTAAAGTCATTCCAAAATGACATGATTATCTTTCTTCCACAGAAAACCAGAAAAATGCCCTTGGTCAAGTTTTGCAGTAAAGAAAAGTATAGAAGATTTTGTTTGGCATGGGATAAAAAATAAGAAAAGAAGAAGAAAAAAGGTAATTGGAACTTTGTATCTCTCAATTCTGACTTTTTTTATGGCAAATGAGAGTTTCTTAAAATTCAGACTTTTTTCTCAAGTTTATATCTTGCAATTTCAAGTTATAAATTCGTAATTGAGAGTTTATATCTCACTTCTTTCTCAGAATTCTGAGTGTACATCTCACAATTCTGACTTTTTTTTTTTTAATTCAGAGTTTCTCGCAATTCTGTTTTCAGTTATTGCTGTGGAAAAAAGGTAATTGCAACAATTTATCTCACAATTTTTCCTTACAATGGCAAGTTTATTTCTTACAATTCTGACTTCTTTTTCTCAAAATTGCAAGAAAAAAAGTCTTGTGAGATTGAAAAAATTGAAATGGTGAGTTAAATATTTGCAGTTACCTTTATTTTTTATTCTATGGTGGAAACAAGCTTCCACAGAAAAGAACAAGTTGGATACATATAACTTTATGAGTTCCATTAAAGTAAATGTCACATGGGTTTTGAACGACATGAGTGTGAGAAAATTGTGACTTTCATTTCAAAATGTCCATTTCTAGGTAAACTATCCATTTAAAAGACAAACAGCAAGCTCCTAAAGAAAGCAAAAGGGCAGTGAGACAACTGAATCTGGTAGCTGAGGTAGTAAACAAGCAAATTTAATCTACTGTTAGCATTTATGAAACACCTGAGACCTAGTATAGACAATAAACAGCAAGAAGAGCTAATGTCCTGTCTGGAATATGCTGTGTGTGCATGCATTACATCATCTTTCCTAAACTTATGCTAACAGCATCAGATGTCCACTCTGATCTCATTGGATTTTATACAGGTCCGAGAGTTCTGCGGATTGAGGAAGAGTGTTTATGCAAAGGCTTTTAGGGAGTAATCACATGCTATTTGACAGTATCAGCTGACACACTTTGCCTGACCTTAATGCAGTACAGTACAACATAGTAGCATGATGTCATCGAAGATACACTTGCATGGATAAAAAGAGTGAAGGTTAAAGTGGCAGTGTTTAAATTTTGCACCACAAAATGCACCAAACAGAACTGCAAAAAACAAGGATTATTTCCAAACAGGTTTCCCAAACTCAAGCCACTGATTAAGAATAACTGCTATGTGGAGCTGGTCTGGATTTCAATTTAAAAAAAAAAAAAAAGGTTAAAGAAAAATGACAACTTCCTTAAAAGCAAAAATGACTTCAGTGACACTGATTGATTATCATCGGTTCAGAGGTCTTTTGAAAAACACAACCACACATTCCTCATTCCTGAACAAACATCCTTTTCACATAAATCTGACATTTCAGTAGAAACTACATTATTTTATTATCTAGTTCTCAAAAGTTATTGCTCATAACACAAGCGTTAGATCATAAAGCAAAAAGATGCCATGTTTCCCATAATTCCAGTAGTATGCAGGCAAATATTTTCAAACTGAACTCAAACAGTCACAGGAAAACACGCCGGACTAACGTCTCTGGCATCTTACGTGACTCATTAGATTCCAGCGATGTTCAAAAGTCAACAGACGCAGTAGGCAGTAAGAGGAAGTGCTTACACAGTCTTCCTAATTTAAAACAAGTTTAATGAAATAATCTGCTGCAGAGCAGCTGCAAAGTCTGTTCTTTCCATTAGAGTTCCAAGAGTCCCCTGCCAATCAGAAGACAACCACTTCCAACTTCCCTTTACACCCATATGCATATAAAATTTATAACAACACATCAAGGTCGTTTGCTACGTGATCCAGTTTTACATGATGAGTTTTAAAAAAAAAAGCAAGAGCACATTGTTTGTATCCATAAAAAGCGATAAGAGTTGCACAAAGCTAGATATCAATTCATATCTATGGAACGATTTTCCGGACTATTTTCAAATAGAATTGCAAATTGTATTTTCAATTGCGTTTTCTATATGTGGACGCATAAATTGTGACATAATCCAAATGCAATTGCAAATCTTGCATTACCGTTTGCATTTTCGCTTTCGTGAACGCACAGTGACTGCCAAATTTCAAATGAAAAAGCAAAGTCTATTTGCAACTGTATTTCCCATGTCTTACGAGTAATGAACCTGTCACATTTAAATAGCAATATTAATTACCATATTTGCTTTTTCACTTTCTCTGCGCCGCGCATATAACCTGTCAAAACTCAAATGGAATCACTATTCCTTTTGCATTTGAATTTACGATGTCTACACTGAAAGCTGTCAATCAATGTGAGGGGCGGGGCTAAACTAGGGGGCGTGTTTGTTTTGGGAGGTGACCGTGCCGAATGCTTTGATCAATGGAGGTAATCGGTAAAGCCTCCGCTAAAGGCAGCTGCCAATCAGTTCGTGCCTGTGTTAACGAACTTTTTTACCCCAAATGCATCGATTATCCCCTGATAACAGAGCCACAAACGGTACGCACAATAGGTCAAAATTCACTATTACCCAAACGCTTTTCACCTGTCTCAACATCTCTCACTGTTTCTCTCACTCTGATTCAGTGGTTTTCAAACCTGTCCTACAAGCACCCCTGCCCTGCACATTTTGTATGTCTCCCTTATCAGACATACCTGATTCAACTCATCAGCTCGTTAGTAGAGACCTGAATTGGATGTGTAGGACAAGGGAGGCATACAAAATGTGCAGGGCAGGGGTGCTTGCAGGACAGGTTTGAAAACTACTGCTCTGATTGATGCAAGTCAGAAAACAGACTGTGCAATTCTACACTTATTACAGTACACTTTATTCGTAAGCAAACAAAACAGTGCCAATCTATATTTATTTACCCATTTTCCACCTTACTTTATATTTTATTTAACAGTTTTAATCCGTTATGGAGCACGCGTCCCGTGGCACCAAAACGTCACCAAAAAGACTTTATTTTTCTCGTGATCTCAACATAACAAAAGTTGTTTTCTAAGTTACTGCGCCAGAACTACTATAAAAAAAAAAACTACTATATATAGTATATATAGAGTATACTATAGAACTACTGATGGGGAGTTGTATACTATATCAACTATAGCCTACTGTACGCGTTTGGGACAGAGGCCCTTCTTCGTGATGGCTATAATTTATGCAGTTTATTACTGACATTTAATTAACTTATAAATGTTAAACATTAGTTCAGGGATGTTATACAGTGTTATAGCCTTATCTTTTGTATTTTCTACATTTCTTTGTAGGAAACCACACACACACGCACACGCACGCACACGCGCGCACACACACACACACACACACACACACACAATCACATAACAGCATCCCAAGCTTGTAACGCGCACGATATCACAGCCTATCCTACATGACTAATAAAAATCACAAATTATTATAATGTATTATTATATATAATTTTATTTTAAACGAAGTGAGTAAATTGAATTAAAGTAAGTTGGATCCAAGTAGCTTAAGATTTTTTAGAATAGGCTCTTCTCTGCATTCTTCTGAAGGCGCTCTGCCTGCGCTTGCGTTGTTGAATGCGTTGTTTTTAGACCATTTAAACATGTTAATTACACAAATAAAATGTTTAGCGTAGCCTAACTCTGGACAAAATCAGCAGAGTTTGATTAGTCTATATTTATTGTATTTATTGTAGACGTTATTTCTAAGTGAAGCAACATTTGCTGAAATGTCCACAAGAAGAGCGCACTGTCATCTGTCGTTCATTTACTCTGAGTTTGGTCTTTTAAAAACACTCTCAATTAACACATTAAGCCAGGTTAAGCATTTTCGAATGTCCCTGTCAAGGTTGCATTTCTTAGTATAGCAACAGTAGACTAAATTAAGTCACGATCAAGAGAAAACAAGAAAGAAAAAATGATAATATGCATGGCCGCTTAGAACTTCCGTACTATTACAGATTAAAAGAAAGGAATAAAATGTACTGTAATAAGTGTAGAATTGCACTGTCTGTTTTCTCACTTGCATCAATCAGAGTGAGAGAAACAGTGAGAGATGTTGAGACAGGTGAAAACCGTTTGGGTAATAGTGAATTTTGACCTATTGTGCGTACCGTTTGTGGCTCTGTTATCAGGGTATAATCGCTGTATTTGAGGTAAAAAAGACAGAATTATGTATTGTGCCAAGAAGGTTGCATTGTTTGTTCGTTAACACAGGCACGAACTGATTGGCAGCTGCCTTTAGCGGAGGCTTTACCGATTACCTCCATTGATCAAAGCATTCGGCACGGTCGTCTGTAAGTGACGTCACCTCCCAAAACAAACACGCCCCCTCACATTGATTGACAGCTTTCAGTGTAGACATCGGAAATTCAAATGCAAAAGGAATTGCGATTCCATTTGAGTTTTGACAAGTTACATGTGCCGGTATTCGGTAATGCGATATATCACGATAATGAATATGCATGATATTGTTATCGTGGGCACTTCAAAATACCGAGAATAATAATTTATTACAAATTAATCAGAATTTTGAATGCATTTTAAGAGTACTTTTCCCATCAACTGGTTAAATGCACAACACCGCTGTAAACTGCGTCAAAGATGCGTGTGCACTCTGATATAAACAAACACGGATGAGAAGCACATGGCGGAACACGTGAAGGAGACCCGCTGAATGAAAGCGCACATTCACTCTCTGACAGCAGATGGCGCTAAATAGCAAAACTGCGGCCGTTACCCCGGAAACCCCTTAAACAAACCAGCTGCGCTACTTTCTGTTTCTGAAACGTATTTAAATTATTTAAATAGCCTTTCAGATTTCTGTGTTCACTATGGTGTTCATCACAGCGCCAAATACTTAAATATTTAGACTTAATAGGCTATTTATTTTAAAACTTTTTTACATTTTAATCTGGACTACAACATGCCCTAGATATTGTTTGAAGGTGTTTTGATTTTTTATTGTTTCGTCACATTTTACATAAGAGCTTCATTAGTTAACATTAGTTAATTCATTAGTTAAACTCTCAATGAAAAATTCTTATAAACATTCATTAATTTTAGGTAATTCCAATATTTAATATGTTGTTAAAATCAAAAGTTACAACAGTTTTTTTTTTTTTTAATGAACCTGAGCTTAACAAAGATTAATAACTTCTGTAGCAAATGTAGCTATTGCTCATTGTTAATGTTAATACATTAACTAAGGTTAACTAATGAGATCTTATTGTAAATTGATAGGGTACCTATTGATCTTTATAATTCTTTTGCACTTTAATCTGTGTAAAATTTTTAACTTTATAAATTTTTTTCTGTATTCCTTTATTGTATTTAAATGTTCAGTTATTTTTGTTATAAGAAAAAATATATTAAACCTGTTATACTGTATTATGACACTTTTTTGAAACTAAATTTCAGTATCGTGATAATACCGTATACCATGATAAAAGCATTAGCAATTAATCGCAACATGAAAATTTGATACCGGCATATCCCTAGTTATATGCGCGGCGCAGAGAAAGTGAAAAAGCAAATGTGGTAATTAATATTGCTATTTAAATATGACAGGTTCATAACTCGTAAGACATGGGAAATACAGTTGCAAATAGACTTTGCTTTTTCATTTGAAATTTGGCAGTCACTGTGCGTTCGCGAAAGCGAAAATGCCAACGGTAATGCAAGATTTGCAATTGAACTTGGATTATGTCACAATTTATGCGTCCACATATGAAAACGCAATTGAAAATACAATTTGCAATTCTATTTGAAAATAGTCCGGAAAATCGTTCCATACATATCTCTGATACCACGTATAGATCAAATAAAGTTAACAATGAAGAAACAGAGGAAAATATGCCTGATCAGTGTAGACATTATTCTACTTTCCAAATTCTGTAGGTTATATAACCATACCAAATTCACAACTTGGGAACACAAAATGGGAATCTTTAATGACAAAATAAAAAATTACAAATGAAATACAGTCAAGATCAACCAATATTGCTTTTTTAGGACCAATATGATTCAGATTATTTTCATTCAAATTGTTAAGATACACGTTTCTCACTTAAAAATGACTAGCCGTTATAGATAGATAGGTAGATCGTTTACGTTTTAATTTAAGACAATTCAAATGAATAGAAAACATTCAAACAGAAGACATGAACAGACATGAACAGAACTTACTCCATCTCTATATTCACAAGGAGTAAACCAATCTCTTTAATTCCACTTCCGTGACATTTCCGTTACAACCTCTGGCAAAGCCAGTGCACAATTTGAAAATCAAAAATGTTGGCAATAAATCCCCGCAGTGCGGCTGCCTAAACAATATAGCCAAAAGTTGCAGACATTTCCTTTTAAGGCCAACTCAGTGCCCACAGCGTGATCTTTCACGATCTGCCATCCAGCAAAGGAGAACTCTATTGTAAATAAATCACGCTGGACCTCCAAAAAGGCAATCTATTGAGTCTTCTTACAGATAAATGTTACCTAACTTTCGTTTAACCAGTCACAGTTGAGTAGATCTACCCCACAGGCTTTTCATGTCTGGTTCCCAGGTCAAAAAAAACAAAGACTCTCTCTCCCACTGATGGCTGCTGTTAGAAAGTCAAACGTCTAATCTAATCTAAGCCTGGTGTACATGCTAAAAATAATCAGATGGGTTTGAGCTGAGTCAGCAAAAGAGTCTTCCTCGCTCTGGTTTTTCACTAACCTGACTGTTAACAAAAAGATGCAAAGATGGTTTATGGTAAAAAAGGATGCATCAGGATATTTGCTACTTTATGATCTTTTCAATAATATTCAGACATTATACCGATAAGACAATCAATACTAGCCAGTCAAAAGAACTAACTTCTTTACTAATTGCATATAAACAGCATGCCTGCAATGCATCAGTGTTAAACATCAAGATCAAATCAATAAACACCATTAGTGCCACAAAGGCAGTCTTCATGTGAATGGAGAAAGGCACAATATGCAAATGTAGGTCAGCAAGACAGACGTCAGATTATAGAGTCTCAGTCAATGTCAAGTTTTACATTATCTTATGATTGGTCATGGGCAAACATCACAGCATGGTGAGATTATCAAACACAGGTGATGATGCAATAGTAACCTTCACTAACCAGTTAGTTCAGTGAGGACATAACACATATTTCTCCCTGAAGGACCAGAGGAATCCTGCATGGAATGCAGCAGTCTAAACAAACACATGCTAATTCACTATATCATATTTCGTACACAAGCAGTAAACCATGTTGTTTTTGTATATCTCTCTGGTAGGGAGAAATGCGTGCTATTATGTCCAACTTAAACAAGCAGTAAACCACCATTTGTTGTTTTTGTATATTTTTTGGTAACACTAACAAACATTAGATGAGTTAATGTGCATTAAAATAGTTCTACATGTCAATGTACACAAACAGCTGACTCGCATCATGTTGATTCAAGCCTTACATTCTTCTGTTAAACACAAAATCTGTCAGACATAATCATTTTCACAGTAACGTTATGTAAAATATGCAATGGATGTGAATGGTGACTCAGGTTGTCATGCAGCGTACATTTTTTGTTTTCCACAGAATAAATAAATATAGATTTGCAACAACATGAGGGAGAGTGAACTACTTTTTCAATATGAATGTTATTATAAAATGTAAACAAACCGGCGTCTAGGTTCACTGAACAGAGTACGCGAGTCATTTCAAATTACGTGATGAAACGAAACGCTTATCAACCGTTGAAACTTAAATAATAAATCAAGACCGGCTTTTCCTCTTATTCTAATGTTGGTCAGTGTGTCAAAAGATTTAACTATTTATCTCCGTAAGAGAGTTTGATAGAGCACGCGTATCATATGCGATGTTTACCAGCGATAGCGATGTTCTTTTGGGTCGGATCTTTTACATGAATCTGTAGAACCGGTCTGAACGATTCTTTCACGAATCGAACAGAACTGGACCGATCGGTTTTTCAGTCACCAACTCACTGATTCAATGAACCGAGAAGAGTTCATTTCAAACATGTCCGATACGTAATGAACCCATGTGGGGTGAACAGAGGATTTGACAGATGGGATGAAATTACTTTAACAGCTGAATCGCAGAAACGTTAATAAAACGTTGTGGGAACAAGTTTTGTCCACCTATATAAGAAACAGTTGCTTTTAGTTTTAGTGAACAAAAGTTAATTAAAACGCGCAAAAACTTTTTTTAGCCTGAGATGAATACTTCGGTTTAATGCAAATGTAAAATATGTTTAGGTTCTAAATCACTTTGTTATTATGAACTGAATCATGGCTGAACTGGGACACATCATTACAATAAACACACTTAAATAAAACTTAATCGAAAACAATTAATTAAACATCAATATGTGTAACGTTTTAAAGCGTAATTACGTAAAAACTAATGAATCGGTTTTTGACCCGGTTCTTTAAAACGAACTGTTCAAAAGAACCGGTTCCCTGAAAAGAGTCGAACTTCACACCGCCAGTCAGCAAAGTAACCGTTTCTAAACAACAATCACCGCAGTAAGTTAAGTGCTTACCTTTATTTCATGGATCCAATAATAAACAAGGACACGCTTTTGCCTGTGCACTTTCCAAGAACGAATTTCACAGCAATGACATTATTTATTATTCCACGTGTCCGTCTTGAAGTCGTTCCCAAAATACCAAACCAGCGCAAAACATTTTAACCGAAATATACTCAGATCGGTCCGCCTGTGTGTCCGTTCATACTGCAGCAGCAGAAAGGCGCTAATGCGCGAGAGACGGAGGATCCCACACTATGGAGCAGCAGAGGGGGAGGAAACAAATCCAACCTTAATATTTCTCTCAGGAGTAAACAGTCACGTATCAGATGATAACAGTCCACAAGGCAATACAGTATAACCTTCCGTCGATGTTGAATGTATTCCTCTGCATTTCACTGTGAGCGCACGGCGGTTAAGAAAGAACCCTTCTCGGCTTCACTCCCCCTAACGTTACTCCTGGCAGCGATGGGCGGAACTTTGCCATACTTTAATCTGATTGGCTTTCTCAAATGACGTCACCAGGCAAGGTCGTTCACAGGTTTAGAAATGATTTGGGACTCCTCGTTTTTGTAATCCCTTTGGCGTTTGAAGTCTTCACCTGCTCATCTCTTTATTTCTGTCATTTGTTTTAGGGTCAATGACAAATAAAGGTAATAAATAAATGGCTTGTTATTAGAAAATGTAAACTTTAAATTCATGTTTGTTCATATCATTTTGTTTTTATTTATTAATAGTATTATATTTAATGTATTCACAGTATTATATTTATTATAAATAACTATTATTATTTATTTAAAGTTTTCAACTGTTTTTATTTATTCATTTTTTTCCACCACAGGTAATTTAACTAAAATCACCATACTTCCTTATAGCTGATTAATTCACAGTAAATTGTTTTGTATTGCAAGTGTTCTGAAAAGACATGTTTAAATATGCAGAATAGGCTTTATTGATTAAATGTGCAAAATATGTGTGTATTTCCAGAACAGAAATCTGATCAATGGATTAGAGACAAGTTCAGAATTCTTAACATTGAACTGACATTAAAGGTTTAACAGAGGGTATTTTGGATATCTCATTTTATCACTTCATAAATCTGTCAACAGATTTCTCACCATGTTTTTAGGAATAAAAATGTTATATAAATCATGCGGTTGATATATGAACAAATGCTCCACTGCAACAGTACAATGTGTTATTCAGCAAAGCATGCTCTGTCTGGACAGGGAGCAGCCACTGTCGTCTGTGGCAGTTTAAACAGCGGTGGTTAGGGTACACTCAACCACTATGACCTCTGTGATTTTGCCCAGTCTTATAGAGTTATAAATGCTAGCTGGTTGAGAAAATTCAGTGTCCCTTCATCCAGCCAGTCTAGGAAAATGAAAAAGGCTTGGTTCCTTCATTCTCTGGTTTTCTAAACCAAATACAGGCCTAGAAAAGGCGAGGACATCTTATAAAAGTTGTATTTATTTTTCTGACAGACTTAAAGCAAGTTGGATTCATTGTGTTGACAGGCTTCAAGCAAAGATCAGGACTTGTTTTTCTTTCACAGAACCAAAAGATGTCAGATGATTTTAGAAAAAGACTGTTGGGAAATCATAGCTCACAGGAAGCAACTGAAGGAAACAAATGTTATGAGCTGCAAACATATTTTGCTCTGAAAGAAGCTCTCTAAAACAGAAAACTAAACTTTTATGTAATATGCCTCCTAAAAAATGATAGAAGGTTATGCTGAATGTTCTTGAACATGACTCAAAGGATAAATACAAAGATAGCATTATAAAAATATCCACTTATCTGTTGATGTACAACTGTTTGAGGTGTTTCTGAGTATGTGATTGTATAGCTTTATATGGAAAACACTGTTCCTCTCTTTGAGTGTTGAGTTCTTATAATACTATCAACTCTACACACCAACACTCACTGAGCACCCACTTAAAAAAGTACATTGACCAGTGATTGCAGAGCTTTAAAGGTGAAGGGTGTAACTTTTTTATATAATGTCTATTTTAAATTACACCTTCAATCTACCATTATGCCTTGACAGATGCAGAGTATATAAGATTCAGGTTACTATGCTATGAAAATCAGTAACATACTGATCTGTAACAAAGCATGTATATGTAAGCCAAAACTACTCCCCAAGGGTATGCGCCATATTGTGATTTCTTTCTTTCTTTAGATTCCAGTGCAGATGGTTTTAGTTTATCTCTCTATGTTGAGCAAGAACATCAATGGCAGCTTTATCCTGACTCTGTTATGCCACACTAAATCAGCCATCCATCAACACAAGCTGTTCTGAGAATCTTTCTTCACTCCATAAGTGAAGATAACAACTTTTAAAGAATGAATAAATGCAATAAAACAAGTAAAATGGCTCTAGGGAGTCTATTTAAATTTATGCATACATACAGACACTACTATTCAAAGATTGTTGTTTTTTTTGTTTTGTTTTGTTTTGTTTTGTTTTTTTGTTTGTTTGTTTTTTTAGAAATTAATACTTTTATACAGCATGGATTCATTAAATTGATCATAAAAGTGATCATAAACATTTTTGTTACACGGTTTAATAATGCATAATGTATCACAGTTAATAATAATAAGTGTTTCTTAAGCACCAAATCAGCACACTGTAAAAAAAAAAAAAAAAAAAAAAAATCTGTAGTTTTTACAAATTAATTTTGGCAGCTGTGGTTGCCAGAATAATTTTGTAAAAAATACAGAAAAACTGTAAACACATTTATGGCCAAAAACTGTAAATTTTACAGTATAAAATTGTAATTTACAAACAAGAAAATTTGAACGTAAACCAGTAAATCCAACAACGCACACTGCTATTAAAATCTGTTTTGTACCTTTAACAAACTGACAACCAACATAATAATGCAGGTGGTAAAAGAGGAAGCCACACGAAGAATCAAAGCTCATTACAAGTAGCTTCGCCACAAGCAGAAGTATATACTAATATATAGAAGGTGCACAGAGTCAAACACAAAACACCATCATGGTAACACACATGACACTTAAATAATGCAATAAACATTCATTAAACAACAGAAGATGTAACATTAAGTGCAAATGTACATAACTGATAACAAAAACTATTAAAAAACATGATTATTTAAATAAAATACTTTCAAATGTGGAGTGTCACGCAGAAAATTCTGGGAATATCAGTTTACAGTTTGTTATACTGTAAGTTATACATTGATTTGTTCTTTTTTTACATCTAAAAACTGTACAATTAACAGAAATTTACTGTAAAATTACATTAAATGTCTGGTTAGATCTTTCACAGTTTTCCCCTGTATATAGTATGGGAACTTACTGTTAACCTATCAACAGTTTTATTCCGTAGCGTTTTTAAAAAATTTTACAGTTAAAATACTTATTTTTACAGTGCATATTAGAATGATTTCTGAATCATGTGATACTGAAGACTGGAGTAATGATGCTGAAAATTCAGCTTTGCCATCAAAGGAATAAATTACACTTTAAAATGTATTAAAAATAGAAAAGAGTTATTTTAATCTGAAATAATATTTCAGAATATTACAGTTTTACTGTATTTTTGATCAAATAAATGTATCCTTTGTGAGCATAAGAGACATCTTTCTAAAAAAAAATAAATAAATCTTGCAACCCCAAACTTTTGAATCTTTAGCATAAGATTTACATAATCTATTAGTCCTGTTCACAGATCTGAAGCCGCACACCTTCAATTCACATGCATTTTAACACTCTAGCTCTAAAGTAATAGATTTACAATCACACTTAAATTATCTCCTTTTCTAGATTGATTTAAAGACTGCTCCCAGATCCCGGCCAGATAGCAGATTTCACAGTTTAACTAATGTGAAAAGAACATTCTTTGGTAGTGAAGTCATTTGGAAAGATAGCAGAATATTCTCTAGAATCCCTAGCACATTCCTGTGGTGCTCCTCTAAAATGCACTACACTACAGGTTTTAGAAAGTCAGCTCTAACTAGATTTTATTTAGATCTAACTTTTTATCATAGGATGATTCTTACCTGTACAAAACTAGGTTGCTATAGGACGTTGCTACAGTATGTGTTTACTAGGGTGTTCTGATGGACTGCTTATACTTACTGTCCCAAGTTGAAACAAATATATGTCTCTAAACCCTCCTTCAGTGTAAGTCTATAAGATTTTGCAAGTTTTCACCTAGAAATTCATTTCCACAACACAATGCAGGGATGAGTTACATTCCAAAAATTTAATAAATGATGTTAGCAGTTTGCTCAAATCCCAAACCCTAAGGATGAGTACTAGTAATAGTGATACTTTTGTCAGCACTAATTAGGTCATTATTGCTCATAGAAGGATAATTTGCGGGCTTTCAACCTAAAATCTAAATTAAGTATGAGCAAGTTAAAGGCTAAGCTTCTCAGACTAGACATAATTCATCTGATGACTTGATGACAGTCTACATCTGTTTGGTGTTACTGCACAAAGAAAATAATTTACGGAAGAGAATCTAAACACTACATTCCACAAAGAAATCACTTAATCTACAGTTCAGAGTAAAAGAAATGCCTGTGTTCCTGTAAAACAAAGAAGCTCAACATAACCCAAAACAAAGACTCTGTCTTTAAAGATGAAAAGATGGACCAACAGCTGCTACAAGATTTACAGATGCAACAGATATAAAGCTGAAGTCTTTTGTGTGATTTACTGAGGAGTACAAAACAAAGCGCGTCAAATGAAAAGTCAATAGAACAGCACATCAAACATTACAGTTACTGTGATCAATCATATCCCTTTACATTACAATGATAAAGTAGCATTTGAAATCATTTAGGCCTATAGTATCAAGGCATAACCTGACGTCTGAAAATATCTTAGGAGACAACAATAACTCCTTTCAATGTTGTGAAGGTGAAATATTAAAATATGACAAACTGTATGTGAAATTACTGACATCAGAATGCATATGCATCCCTCTCAAAATATACTGTATATAAAACCTGTCACCTTACATGTTCATGCTTTGACCTTGTGTTTGGATCTTTCATATATGGGTGAACCAAAGGGCCAGTTGCATAAACATAGTCACCACGTTAAGCCTGTGTCTAACTATCAGTTAACCAAGTGGTTATCAGTCTTGCTTTTCAGATTCAAATTAGATCAATCTACGTTTTTATGTAACTGACTGTAAAAAAAGTTATGACCAGTCTTGCAGAAAAAAATGAGGTGTCAAACTGCATTAGTTTATGCAGTTTATGCAACTGGCCACAGGTCATAGTCCAAAAAAAAAACAAAAAAAAAAAAAAAAAAATATATATATATATATATATATATATATATATATATATATATATATATATATTATGTTTATACTTTTTTTATATTTTTTGAACCAATAAGATTGTTTGCCGTTATTTTATGCAACAATTTCTGCATTCTATAAGAATAAAACAAAATATTATAATACTAACATTCATAAATGAATTATTATTGATATATTGTTGAGTATTTAAAAATAAATGTAAAATATTAAAAATAGTATTTAAATAATTCCAATATTTTGCCATTGTATTAGTAAATAAACATAAATGATTAAAATAATATAAATGAACCAACATAAATTTAATAGCAGAACCACAAACTACATTTTTTATTAGTAATTTAAAAAGTAATTTTCATGCTTTGACCTTGCCTTTGTGTTCATAGAAGTTATTGTCCCCTCTAGCAAGAGTTAGCAGAAATTATTCCAAAAAATCTATTTTCAGCATATCACTGTTACTTTTTGCAAAATGACATCCGGTAAGATCAAACGTAAATGATTTACAATGGTTTGCAAAATTAATTGAATTATGCATTGATCATACAAACATTCATTTGTTGTAATGCGCCTTCTGTTTTTATTGGATTATGTACCTACCCTATATCCTGTGCACCTAAATGCAACATAATATCTTTGTTTCATTCTTCATGTTTTATTCTTTCATAAAATCAGATTCTCATAGTCTGCTGATACTTCATGCATCAAACGAGATCTCTCTGCAATATAACAACATTATATCCTCCTCCAGCACCACAAGGACGTTCCACATATGGATGCTCTACAGCAGAACAGGGTGACCCAGAATTGTGCTTGTATTTGGCACAGTAGGTTTGCTAATTAAACAGAGCACACAAGGCCCAGTTCCTCCATCACAACCGGAGAAACCATACTGGCAGAGAGGCGTTATAAAAAGCTAATGGGAAGCACACATCCCACTGAGACTTCATTCCAGGTTATGAAAACGCAGTCGTAGGGATCCACCCATAATACTCCAGCTTCATGTCTCTCTGACAATCGTCTATATTTGCACCCCTGTTAAACTAGCATAGCAGCATCTCATATTTAAATTAATATTATGATGTCATCCACCGCAACAAAGCAGCCAGTAAGGATGCCTCTTATTTATTCAACGGCATGCACACTAAGCAGTACGCAGTCAAAGCAAAGAAGCCAAGAGAGCGGCACTTACTGCGATCTCTGACAGCTGCTGGGAAGAGTGTGTTTATTTTGGGATTTCTCTCCTCTCTTTTTCTTTCTCTCTTCCTCCTCTTCTCATAACAGCAAGATACAGGCTGGACCAGTGCTGGTTGCTGTGGTTACTGGAAGGGGAATGTGTCACGTGACCAGGAGGGAAAGCAAAAGCAGGCCCCTCCTCCCTACTATGTCACTGGTTTACAAAGAAAATCCTCCCTGCGAAGACACAATGGGCGTCTTGAGGAGGTGGGTGTGGTGATCTGAGGAAAGGCAGGGGTTAAGCTTTGACTGACTCTGCTGTGTGTGTGCCTTGTGTGTACGAAATGTATCGGCAGCAGGCTGCCAGGATACAGAAATAACACACAACAAGATGGCCAGGCATTCCTGCACCCTCCCAAGTGCGGCAGCTTGACCCGCTGGCCGTGAGCAGGCACTCCTATTGAGAGAGGTTATTTAAATCACTGCAGACACTGGACAGATGCAGCACCGTTATTCACCGGGCTAGTGGCCGAATGTGAGATTTGTGAGATATTTTATGACGTGTGCAAATGTAGGCAGCGTAGATATGAAAAGCAGCACACTGAGCCTGCATATGTTGCATAGCTTTGTGTAATATGTGGTGTTTGAAGACTGAGTTATATACGGGTGAATCTCACAAAACCTGTCAAGAACATGGCCAAGTCATATTTTCACCTTAAAATATGTAAGAAAAAAAGATTCTATTATGCTTAAAGCTTGTTTTTAGGGCCAACCATAACCATAACTGTCACACAAAACTCTAACACACAAAAATTAGTTAATAACTAAAATATTTTTAATATTAACATGAATAAATTAATATTATTAGATATGATATTACAATTATTTATATTATGATAATCCTAAAAAACATATATTTAAATAGGCTGTTGTTTTATTGCTTGTCATTGTATTACAGTATATGTTATTACATTATAATACACACAGTTAATAAAAAAATATTAAAATGAATTTAATGAACAACAAACAATTTAATATAATTTAAAAAGTAATTTTAAATAGTAATTAAAACGGCAATGATTAATAATTTATAAGAAAAATGAATATCTGAGAATGACTTATAAATGTAAAACTATACCAATTTATATAATTACTAAATATTACAAATATAAATTACAGTAATGTGAATTTGATTGCCATGCAAATAATGTCACAATGTATAACTAGTCCTAAAAATAAACTTGAAATTGATAAAAACTATAAATAAATAAAATTCTCTCTCTCTCTCTCCCTCTCTCTCTCTCTCTCTCTCTCTCTCTCTCTCTCTCTCTCTCTCTCTATAATTTCATTTATTATTTATAATTTGATATAATTTGTCATTTTAGAGCAAAATTTAACCTGGACATTATTTAAAAAATTCAACCTGCAAAGCAAAATTAAGAAAAACTTAACCTGGACAAGATTTACCCTTTTCAGTATGTCCTATAGTCAAGATAGACTAACTAGTTTGGGAAATGAAACCCACATACTCAAAATAGACTGAGGTGCAGAGTCCCATGTCTGGTTTAATCTGCAAGGTTTAAGTCTGGTTGTTTGTGTAGCCTGTGTGCAGCATGGGGACTGAAATAATAACAGTTACGAGGCCAATGATGTGTGTATCTAGTGAATTTTTTTGTTTAGCAGTTTGTGATCGATACCATGATCTGTTCCTTTGTGACCTGTAGCAAAATAAGGCCTGTAACAATAAATGAGTGATTATTCATGATTATTCTTTTATCAGATGATGGTAAGTGGGAGCTGTACACAGGGCTAGCTGTTACTAGTCCATCTGAATGAGCTCTTTAACACAGAAATGTTGCTTTTTTTAGCCTAAGATAACAGCAAAAGTTTCTTGCCACTGTTTGAGTAAAGATAAGAAAAATTCTACATATGACAAAATGCCAAAACAGGCATGCTCGTATGAAGTCCTGCAATTACATGATAAGTAACAGCCACAGATTTGTGGTACTTTTACAGGCAGGAAAACTGAACTGTGGTCAGAAAGCAGACCTGTTAAAGTCATTTAAATGCCTTGCTAAAAATAATAATAAAAAAAAGACATTACACACTGTGGAACTGTTTGCTTCACACTTGGTTTGAAAAAACTTGAATGTGTTCGTAGGAAGTGGCTTTTTGACTACACAAAGACATAAAAGATATGGCTGCGGTAGTCATAGATTGTAGTAGGACAGTTGTGGGTTCTGATTGGCCCAGGGTTGTGAAACAGTAAGGAAATGAAGGATTGCTTTTGAGTTTTTTTGTTTTTCCAAATACAGTGTGAGATCCAGATCCCCCTGTCAGGATTTCATATTGATTTATATGACCTATTTCCTGAGTACTTACAAAATAAATAAATAAATAGACACAAAGTATGATTTATTTGAGTTTAAATTATTTATAATGTTGGAAAAAATGTGAGAAGAGACCATAGAGAGATACGACGAGAGACAGAAAACGTACATAGTTATTTGGGACTATTATATTCTAAAGAAACATAAAAAAATTAAGCTGTTGAAGTCGACCTAAGTTTGTGTTTACATGGTAAACTTCATTAAATAGTGCTTGGTATGCAGGTACATGGAACCGGTTGCTCTTAAATGTGATTTAATGGAAGTAAATGAGGCCATTAACTTATCGTTCCACCGAAGTGTGTGCGGTTAAGATAATTATCATTCCAACATACCTGTACATTTCACTCTTCATAAAACACGGTGGACTTTTTGCCTTTAAACCATTAGCACCAGCCAAACCAGAGATTAACAACAGTCTAGCTGTAACCAGTCAAGAAAGTATGAGGCTAGCTTTTCCAATAAAGACGGTATAGGAAGTTAAAATGAAATGTTAAGAAATGGCAGCAGTTTTTTCAGCAGCATGCTATACAGTATTTCATTGAAAACTATTTTGAATAGCATTTTTCTATTTAGTTATACATTTATGCATCAAATTTTATTATGCATGTCGTTTTTAAGATATCCTATTATATGAAATAATAGTTTGATGTTTAAAATGTATTTTAAAGAGGTAAGGTAAAAACAGAATTTAATCCAGTCAAAGCACCCAAAATATACACTTTCCAAAACTGGTCTGTATGCCTTCCTGTCAGAAATTATTTTGTGAAAATTACCAGCTGACTCTACATTATTCAACTTCTTATATTACTACTTACTTACTAACTAAATGAATGAATGAATGAATGAATGAATGAATGTTGATTTGAGCTTAAAGGTGACATATCACGAAAATCTGACTTTTTCCGTGTTCAAGTGCTATAACTGGCTGGGAAAGTAACTGAAGGTAACCAAAGATTTGGTAAGTTATTTTCCCAGCTGTTTACCTTAATGGACATAACTGACTGTTTTTGTAACTCATGTGTGTTTTTAACATAAACTTGTGTGTATTTGATAGTTTAAGCGCAATAAGACATGAAAGAGAGCTTAGTTTAGTACTCACATGCTGTGTGACAGCTGCTTACTGTGTGTGTGCTTCGGATGTGTGCGCTCTGAAAACCGTATATCAGAAATTTAAACTAATATGGTTTAAAACGTATGATTTCAGCACTATAGACATGATAATCAAACCAAACAGATGTTTTTTAGCAGAGTATCTGAGGAACAAGCTGTAAAGGCACAGCCCTATTCTGGAAAAGGGGGTGGGGAGCAACAGCTCATTTGCATTTAAAGAGACATGCATGAAAATAGCGTGTTTCTGCTTCCACTCAAAATAGCATTTTAAAAATGTTATAATAAATAATCTGTGGGGTATTTTAAGTTGAAACTTCACAGACATATTCTGGGGACACCAAAGACTTATATTACATATTGTAAAAAGGGGAATAATAGGTCTCCTTTAAATTGTTTATCTATATGAAGAGAAGAAAAAAATGGTCAGACATCTGTGTATGTCACTGTAGCATTTCTGATGTCTTTCTGTTCCTGCTGAACTGCTGTCCAACAGAATCAGAGAGGATGTCCAAACCAGTGTCTCCTGTTTCATGCATTATGTTTTGACTTCTATCCCACTACTCTAAAGCCATTGGGCAGGTTTGTCTCAGCCGTGAATAAAAAATACAGAACCTGTCAACACCATCAGGCTTCTATTTCTCTCTGGCAGACAGCAATGGGCATAAGGTTATATATATATATATATATATATATATATATTATATATATATATGGTATTATATACACATACACTAAATATAATCACAAGAAAATCTGTGATTATATTATATAAATGAGAAAGCACAATAGGTTTCAATCAACCTGCTTAACCTCTTTGTTCTCTCTCTGTCCTCCACACCATGCATTACTCCTCATTAGACTAAATCTACTGTTTAAAAGGTCACAGATGACCTTGCACTTGCCCCGATTTAGAGCATACTCAGACTGCAATGCACACTTTTTGTCCTTCTTGAAGTAAGCAGGGCCTCAGTGTGTGTGTGTGTGTGTGTGTGTGTCTAAGTGCCTTCCTCTCCTTTTCTCGCACTCAAGGCTCTCTACATTAAACTTAACAATCCGTGACTCATGATGGTGCATGTTAAAGTCACCGCACTCATCATCACGAGTCCCATTTACGAGACTGTTTATCGAGCAGTGGATAGGTCTGGATACATATATCAAACTAACAGAGCAGAACGCTGGACCCGTCAAGCCTTAGATCAGTGCTCTTTAGAGACAGTGAGACCTATATATATATATATATATTAATATCTACCAACATCATACTGTATATAAAATTGTATGCCACAATTAAAATGTATTAACATCATAAAACAAAATATTAAAATAAGTAGTATTAAAAGAAGAAATATAGTACAAACATACTTTTAAATCAACACATTTCACAAAATGACCTTTGTTAGGTTTCAAAATATGAATAATAGATATATTGCTCAAGATAAAGACAAAAAGTCTTAGACGCTTTCTAGTTGGCAAACTTTGTGGAACATGTTCATATGTTAATATGATGAACCACACCGGTGTTTATTCTGCAACAGCACCTGTGTGAACTTGAGAGGAACTGACTCCTTACATATACAAAAATTCTCTCAAGACCAATTGGTTAAAAAAAAAATGCTCACAAAACTGTAAGTTCTGAGAAAAGCTCTAGCATCATTTGTTTGGTATTTTGTATCTAATGCAGGGTTTCCAAAACTGGGGTTTGTGAGGGAAATGCAGGAGGTTCGACTGACAAAAAAGTGATAGTTAGAGGAAGATGCTTACTCATATAAGATGCAGTATAACCAGTAAAATCTTCTCAAAAATATCTGAAGGATCACTCTGGTAAGATTAAGTGCATATCATATCTAATACCAGTTAAAAGGTCCAACAGGTCTGTTATAAGCAAAACAAATCTGAGTGAACCTACAATATGAAAATGTAATTTCCTCTGATGAAATCCACCAAATAACCTGCACAAAGATCTCCTAATCAAGTTCAGAACAGTACAGACCGCTCATCTCCTGCCCTGTTTGTGGCCTGACTTTGGAACAGATTGTCATTACAGTCTGTGGATTACTGCATACAGGATAAAATATCTGGATATGTCAGAATATGTCTTCCTAAACACTGCCAGAGTTCCCTGAAACTGAACATGCATCATTCCAAAGGTTTTTGGACCAGCCAAAGAAATGTAATGCTCTCTCTCCTCAGACACATTACAATGCCCTCAAGCTGATAATTCATTTAACCACATTTTTCTAGGACAGAGCAGTTTCTAAAGTATTCTAGAGGAGATTTCAAGGTTCCCAGGGGCTGTGCATAGGTCAAATGTCATTATTTATAAGTGACTGCCCTTCATCAAAGTCAGAGTCAGATAGTATAACACTGAAACTGAAAGTCTCAGAGTCCTTATGTTACGTTTATTGTAACAACAAATGAGCTGTTTCATTTGGACCACATGCTGACATCCTGCTCTGTAAGACATGAGGGACTGGTTAGTATTGCTCAGGATGAGACTGTCTATAAGACCGAGGACAGGATTGATTTAAAGCATCATGGCTGCAGATCAGTGTCAGATTGGCAGAACCGTCCTGCTAAAATCTGGGCTCACAAGGACTTACAGTCAATCAAGTCATCAATCTGTAACTAAGCTTCCAAACAGAGACAGAGGTTTCTACCAACTAACTAAATGCTAATATTTACAGGTAGTCATGGGATTTCATAAGGAATATATATATATATATATATCCAATTAATTTTACCAGACACATTGAAACTAGACACTCAGACTATTCATTGCTTTATTTTGATGCAAAATGTGCTGCATAACACAGTCACTTTTAATTATGCTCTGTCACAACACATGATATAATTGGATGGATCGTTGCTTTGTGTGGCCAACTGAAATTATGTCTTATGTCATGCCTACGCAAGCACAAACACATATACAAGGTTTTTGCCTGTATTCAGATTCAAATAACTGGAAACTTTTAAAGAATGGCCCTTTTGGGACTGCGAGTTCTCTATTTGATCATTCAGAGCATTTTAATTGCATTTCAATTCACTGTTGAATGAGTTGAGACTCTCTCACCCTCTCGTTCACCCTCCCAGTAGCCAGCATTCCCCTCTGCCTCTTGATTCACTCTTACATAAGTAGTACACTGTCAATTTCTGTCACTACATTTCAACACAAGCAGTATTTTAAAGAGCCCTAATTGCTACTTAGCCGTCAATAGTTACAAAATGACCCTAAATCAGAGTTTATGTTCAAGTCAAGCAGTCTATATGAAAGATTCAGCAAGCTAGCAAAACACTTTGCTCATTTCTTGTAAACAAGCCACAGGATTCCTGAGACTTTGCCTATGGACTTTCACAAGTCTAAGGAGAAAAATATCAGCTGGGTAATGTCATTAAATGAAAAAATAATAATAATAATAATAATAATAAATAAAAAAATAAAAATTAAGCCATTTTATGAATTATTTTTTCTAAATATGTGTACTAATTCTAAGCTTCTAAGTTCTAAGTTCTGATGAATAGAATCGGAGTACATTGCAACATTTGGGTGAGCCCTCTTTGCCTGCTCTCAGTAGACAGATGTAACATTATAAATATGTTCTGTTTAAAATTATCTCAAGCCTCTAAGACAAATGAGTCAACAGCAAATAATAATAATAATAATAATAAAAAATTAAATTAATTACACCTCTGAGAATTCTTTCTTCTTTCTTTCATGGAACACAAACTGAGAATTTTAGGCAGGAGGAGGTCCAAGATAAAATAATAATAATAAGATTAAAATAAATAAATAAATAAATAAATAAAGCATCACAAAAAGTAATCTATTCAACCATATGTGCAATATTTTATTGAATATTACATTGAAGTCATATCACCTTGTGTGAAGAGCATACTGAAATTATGATTTACATATTGATCTTTTCCTCACTCAAAGCTGTCAAATGTTTCCAAAAGGCTTTTGAAAAGTTGACATTCGCTGCCATCAAGTTCAACTTCTAAAAAAACTAATCTCTAGACATTTCATTGTAATGAAAACAGCGGATAGGATATTCTGAAAAATCTCCTTTTGTGGTCCATGGAAGGAAAAAATCATATGGGCTTGTATTGACATTAGGGTGAGTATATGATGACAGAATATTTATGCAAACTATTCCTGCCCTTTAGCTTTGTTAGGACCAGTTCACACAGAATGCGCTTTTGCAGTTAAAAATGTTTTAAAATGATCTTATTTTAATTTGAGCTTACGCATGAGATGCAAACGATGCGAAATGCAAGCACAACAAAGAAACACGTCCATCTAGTGCATGCTTACGTAGAAAAGCAATGGAAAACCAGTGCAGTGAAATACAAAAACACATTCTGTGTAAATAGCCCCTTACTGGTCAGAATGTACAGTAATTGTACATTCCATTAGTCAAGTCAAAGTTTATTCATCAAATGTACAACAATCAAATCAAGCATGCAGAAGTAATTACAGGCAATGAAATGTATTTGATTATAGGATACAATTATGATAACGTCATCATGTATAAACTCAAGAAAGCTTAAAAAGCCTTAAAGTCATAAAAGCAAACAAGAAGTAAAACATCATTAGATATTTTGGGCTAAACTTGTACATCACACTGTAAAGTTGTACATCCAGTGTTCTACTGTACACAATCTCCACATCACACCCACTAACACACACTGCAGCTGTTCAAATATTGTGACATGTGATCTCAACTGGACACAAAGGGCCTTTTTAACCAAGAATTGAGAGACAAAAGGGAGAGAGGAGAGGACAAGTCCACCATCATACTGTCCTCTATCTTGGCAGAGAATAGAAAGCATTGTGCATCGTGCAGCACAGCAGTACACTGGAGTTACTACACCACAGACAGACACACAAACAAACTGCTCTCCATCCAACAGCACAGGACTAAACACATAACCTCAGTGCTCAACACACATGCCATGACATCAGTGCATCAGACAGAGAGAATGCTGGGACACACCCTTTGTTTCAGATGTTCAGCTGTTTGCTTGAGAAAGAAACAGAAGTATTTTCAGATTAAGTCATTGACACATATAATAAGACATACTGTTTGCTAACAACGTCTTTCCTTAAAGAAACAGTTCACGTAAAACTGAACATTTGATGAAAATGTATTCTCCCTCGGGTCATCTGAGATGTAGAAGAGTTTGTTTCTTCACTGAGACTCTGCAGTGAATGGGTGCCGTCAGAATGAGAGTCCAAACAGCTGATAAAAACATCACAATAATCCACAAGCAATCCACATGATCAGTTAACATCTTGTGAAGTGAAAAGCAGCATGTTTGTAATAAACAAATCCATCATTTCCATCTGATGGCACCCATTCACTGCAATGTTTTTTTTTACATAAGATCCCTAAAGTTTTTTTAATGAACATTATACACTACAAAAAGGCCAAAAAAGGATTCCTTCTATTTAATTCATCACACTGGTCAAGGTCAAGTAAAGTGCACTGCATTGTGGGATACAGCATTCTGTGCAATGTGCTCTGTTGTATATTTTATAGATAATTAAATTGGTTTTATTAGGCCATGATATAACTGCAGTCTTATGAGTGTGCATGGAGTGAAACCATGAGAAAAATAATCATGACACACCACTACCTGGTCAACATAGGCGAGTGTGCCAGTTGTTTAAAGCTATGACACACCACCTCAAAATATTAAGTTGACATGCTAATGAAAACAACAAGCCTACACACATGCAACAGGTTTTTAATGAAGCAACTCTATTTCAAACATTCCTTTTGACCTCAGACACAGTATGTGTGCATTAGAGACGATTACTTCTAAATGGATTAAATTTGGAAAATTTAAAGCAGATTTGAAGGGGATATACACGTTATGCTACAGTAACATGAAAACAGATGATGTCATGATCGAAATACGCAGATAAACAGATATGAGTCAAGACAGCCAGCTAAGGAGACCTTAAAATGTCATTCCTGCTTTCGTTAATAACTTTACGAGATTTAACACGGCACAGATCTCTCGTTATGGGATCATAATATTATTCAAACAATATTTGATGTCTCAAGCACTGTAAAAAGACTGGAACAATAAGCACAAACAGTGTTCTAGTTGGCTAAAACATTTGGCTGAAGAAACTCACATTTTTATACATAATAGTGTCTGTTTATTATAAAAGAAAATTGTTCTTTTCACAGTGTGTTACAACAGTGTGTTGGAATGAATTACAGCTGGAAGTAAGAAAGTGTAACTTGATGTTTTCTAAAAAAAAAAAGAGTCCAGGAAGATTTCATATTATATTAATATATTCATATGTAGCTTTCATATTATATTAATACATTCAGATGTAGCTTTCCTGTAGCTCAAATAGTAGAGCATGGCGCTAGCAAAGCCAAGATCGTGGGTTCGATTCCCAGGGAAAGCAAGAGCTGATCAAATGTAAAAACTGTAACTTGAATGCTATGTAAGTCGCTTTGGATAAAAGCGTCTGCTAAATGCATAAATGTAAATGTAATGTAAATGTCATATATATGAATATAATATGAAACTCACCGATAGTAGCTCTTAACAGCCCACCGGAAGAGACCATTATCAGTTAATAATGGCATTATTTTGGTCTGCTTCTCACACAAAGCTATCATATCATCTCAGAAGACCTAAAATATAATGCACAGGTTGTATGGTCCACTTTTTGATACTATTATAGGGCATTCACTTCCTTTATATGGAACAAAGTGAAACAAAGTTCACCTTTTGAATTTTTTTTACTTTTTTTTTTTTGATCATATGGGTTTGGAACAACATGAAGGTGAGTAAATGACAGAAATTTCTTTTTTTTTTTTTTTTTTTTTGTTTGAGCTATTTTTCACATGATTTCAGTGGTTTGGTTTTATGAGGTGACTAGATCATTCTGTATGAATCACACTTGGCGCTCAACACCATATATGACATCAGTCAAACATGCTGTGCTCAAGGTCCTCTTCCAAGAAACATTCGTCCCTGCCCTCCTCATAAAAAACAGAAAAAGTAGAAAAGAGATGTGTTTATGCTTTCAAACAAAGATGTCTGTTTAACAAGACTGGACAGCGTTGACAGAATAGTGAGCGTGGATTCATCATTTCCTTGAAACAAAGCTAACTTTCTCTGATAGGAAGATTTATGGCAATCAAATTTATATCGCATCATCTATGTAACGTAAAGATCATCTACACACAAGCAAATCTGGTTTGTCTCCAAATTATTAAAAATCTTATTCAGACAGTCAGACATAGAATCCGTCAAATAAAATGCTCATCTTAAGCCAGAGCACTCACTGAGAGAGCAGATATCCCAGCCAAAGCAACTCACAGCCTTGTCAGGACAACCAAATGATACCACACACGCAGTAAGAGGATCTTCCTTATGTGAGCAATCATGGATTAAAGATGGGAATCTTTAGTTCCCTTGTTTTACAATAATCCAATTAGAATCTTTGTAAAGATCCAGACACAGAATGGCTGCATGAAATGCTCAGTGCTGAATCAGTGATCAGTGCAATTTTCAGAAAGCTATATTTCCTCAAGTATATGAGAGGATTCATTTGTATCCTTAATGGCAGATCTTTACTCTTTTTTTGTTGTTGTTGTGTGCAATTCATTTTACATTTGTAATGTGACAAATTTCTGAGTGAAACAGGATATTAGAATTAGAAAAAAATGTAGGACGGGGCCTTATTTTATTCATCAGGAATTGGTTGGATGGTGAAAAGTGGGGCATTTAATTTAATTTAATTTAATTTAATTGCAAATAACTAAATAGCCATTTGACTACTTGGTTAACATTTTTCAGTAGCTCACATGGTCAGTAGCAACAGAAAAGGAAACATGTTTCAGTGGTAGAGCAAGAAATTACAAATTAAATTATTAAGTCAAACATTTTTGTCCTATACCAATGAATCATTCATAATAATAGTCATTTAAAGTGTTTTTGTTAATATAATGAAAGTCAGTAGTGTCCAAAACAACATCTGACACTACAAAAAAAAAACAAAAAAAATAATAATAAATAAATAAATAAACTAATTAAAAAAAAAATCTTCTGCTGAAGAATGAAAATAGATATATAAGTTTGGAACAACATAAAGTTGAGTAAATGATGACAAGCTTTTAACAACACAAACACTATTTTTTTTTCATATGCTGACCTAAAGATGAAAATGTTCCTGATGACATACAGTATGTAAATAAGATTTGATTGAAATATAACATTGACTGTGTTGAGCAACGAGTCGTATGTATCATATTTTGATCCCATTTAGCTGCCTGACTACATCACTGGAATCCTTCATCATCTGATCTTATTGTACCTTACATGACTCAGACGCTGATACTTAAGAGTATGTAAAGATGTCAGGGTGGAGTGGCTCTGGTATCCCGACATGTATTGTGGGTGGATAGTAGAGATTGTGTATCTATTCGAGCGAGGACCATTCTTAATCATCTGTGTTTGCACTCCACCAAGGAATGTATTGCATAAAACATATGACCTGTCATGAACAAGTGCATACATGCGTGCATATATAAAAGCAAGACTGGCTCGATAATGCAGAGAACATACACATATGAAATGCGATCTTGGTGGGATTGTAGGAAAACAACTGTTGAACAAATTGAGTGCCTGTAGATCTAGCTCTGTCCTTTCTGCTATACCAATTACAAACACTCTTTCTAGTTGTTTTAAGATACAAAATACCTTTCAGTATACACTCAGGCACTCAGGATAATGATTTATGAGTTAATGGCCATGCACTAAGTAGAATGTAGTCATTAGCTTGTAAAGATTACATGCTCAGAGTGTCAGACTTTGGTCCAACTAGCGCTAAAATAAAAAAAATAAAAAAAGACCATTACAAATTATTAATAAAGAAAGCAATTTAACTGGTGTTGTGTAGATTTCTAAGATTATATACTCTAAGCAAGCCTATTAAAAGTTTTGCAACATGCAAAAAAAAAGTATACATACTGTACTGTGTATATATATAAAGCAATTAATTATGAAAAAAAGTTAAAGAACCAATTCATAGGAGTCATTCATTTGGGATACTAAATATACACTGCACTGTATACTAAATATACACTGCACTGAAAAAAAAAAAAAAAATTGGTGTAGAACTAATTTTCAGTCCAAATTGCTAGTAAATTTAACAATTATGGTAAAAGTGTCTCTCAACTGCATGTTTCCCTTTACTAAAGCCACCTTCACCCGACCTTACCTTAAGGTGATGTCTGCATGACTCACTACTTTCTGTTGCGTGCCAAAATAAAGTCAAAAGTATGTCAACCGCACAAACTCCTGAGAGTCATTTTACAGACATAAAAAAGCACAGGCATTTAGTATCTCATAACACTATGGGCTCATGTATGCTGTGCACACAGAGTGAGTGCTGCTTTGTCCTGCCAGTGATGGAGGCTGACAGCCCCCAGCACTGGGTCTGGAGTTGTCCTTGGCTGAGAAAGTGCCCCCTGTCTGAGGCTTTCAATGGTGGAAGTAAGTTTCTGGCCCAGACTCACCACAGCTATCCAATGCCACTTGACTACACACTGACAGAAACACAAGTCATGTGGGGTAATAAAAGGCAGGAAAAAGGTGGA